>SNQJ01S0052903.1:11740-28060 GCA_010110895.2 Picea sitchensis | reverse complement strand
TCTGAGATCTTTTCAATGGCTAGAAGCTCGTCCAAAAATGAGTTATGGTTTGAGAGTTAAGGCCTTCTAAAGTTTTTGGGGTGTCATTGGCCAATGGCCACCCCCTTCGCCACGTGGAATCCACGTGGCTTCACTTTCCTTGTACCATCCAACATGGCATTGTCGCGGCCTCGATCGTCATCCTTTGGAAATGACATGGCCGTGGAAGAAGGGTTTATTGGGGAAAATATCTGTTGATTCGTTGCAAGCGTATTCGCTCCTAGAACCTCGGTGCTTCTTGTTTTTCCTTTTTTACCTTACCATGCGACCGGTGCTAGAACCTAGTCATCCAGACTTCAGCCTTTCCACGCTCTTTTGTACAACGCTGAAGCTTCCTGGAGACCCGAAGTCCCGAAGCCTCTCTCTACTCTAGAATCTACGGTGGAGCTCTATCCACCTTCGAATCTAACGGTTAATATTTACCCGCACTTAACCAATTGCTTGGAATTGACTAGAGGGGTGGGGTCCCACACCTAATTCATGTCCAAACCCATGATGCCACATGGAGCTATCTAGACACGCCACATTACTAGGACTCATGCGGGCCCATCCTATCGGATATTGACACTACAACAGGGGAAACTTTGGCGCTTCAACACTTCGACACTTTAACCATTTTTCTCTATTTGCAAATCCTTCGAAGTTTTGATCCCCTGAGTCCTGCCACGTGGATCCGACCCTTCGAACCTTTTTGGAGCTTGTGTCTTAGCACTCTAAACACCCAGAGTTATGAAGTCCCGAACTCCCGGAGCGGGTCCCTCTTGCGTACGTGGCATTCTGCACGGATGTCCCTACTACTATCTTCCACTTGAAAGATACATGGCGATGATGCCACGTTGACACATGGTACCCATCTCTCCAACTCTATACCATATATCATAAATTAGTAGGACACGTGGATTAGCCATGTGATGATATGTGGTGGCTCTGTCACACGGTCAGACTCTACCGTGTAATTTGTCCACATCGTTTTCTGACATCACTCTTGCCCTAGGCGCTTTGGGGAAACCCCATGCCTTGCATCTTGAATCATCTGAAGTGGGGTTTAGCTGGAGAGTCGAATAATGATTAGACGACCCATTATATTTATTGGTTTGATCCAAGGAAAGACATTTGGTGGAAGACAAGGGTGACATGTGGCCCAATCAGCTGGTGACACATGTCAAGGTCTATTTGACATTTAAGGTCTTTGAAAGTCACGAATCGAGGTGACACATGGTAGACCTACTATGGTTCCAAGTCACCCTAGGTGACATCAACATGCCAAGTCACTCCGACCTTCAACGCTTCGGCAATATTCTCATTCACCAACATGTTGAGCCTCCCAGAGTAGGACTTCGCTGGAGTAATTTACACTATCCCTTCACTAGGCTCGATCTAATGGTCGAGAAGGGTCCCAAAGGATCCTTAGATCCATGGTCCACATTACTTTGTGAGTTCGGCGTTCAGAGGTTATGACTGTTTAACATCTTTTCTCTCCCGGAGTAGGTCAATGCCGAATGACCACGGTCTAGATCCAACGGTCAGGAGAGATATCGAAGCATACTTATATCGACGGTCCTTGTCGCTTCACGACTTTGGCGTTTGGGGGTTTCACCCATTTAACACTCTTTTACTTCCGGAGTAGGTCAATGCCGAATGTCCATGACGTAGATCCAATGGTCATGGGAGGTCTTGAATAACCTTAGATCTACAACTCGTATTACTTCGCGATTGAGAAATGGATTGGGGTTTAACAAGGGGATGAATCCCACGATAATGGGTAAATGACTGCCAACTGTCGATCAACTGCCATGTTACCAGTCCAACAGGTCACCTTCGGTGCATTTGGACATTGCAATGTTCATTCACCTTGGAGCTCCAGACTCCCAGAGTCCCAAATAACTTATCTCCTTTTTGAGTGTAGCGAAGGGTTCCATGGACTTGGTCCTATGGAACTTTGTCAAGCTCTAGAGGCTACACTCATAACTCTTAGCCAAGATTTGGTTAAGGCCATGGGCATAAGCCCATGGTCTCTTGGACGACCGATTTGAAGGAAGCGTCTTCCATTCATAGAACTTAAGTTCTAAAATAGGGAAAGGTATTTTCGGGGGATGAACGAGATTGAAGCATTCCAACGAAGTCTTCCCTGACTCTTACATTACAAAATCAATCCTTGGGAAAATTCCCTTAAGGATTTTCCAACCAACACAAAAACCATAATCTTATTCCTAATTTCATTTGAAGACCCATGTCTAATAGTACTCTTGCTGCTAAGCAGAGGCAAACTAAAATCATTCAAATGCATGGGTTCACAAAAGAACAATAAGCATTACTAATATTAATCATGCCATGCAAATTTTAGTCATAGACACAGACATCCAACCACTCATTTCAATTCTAGTACATAGGGTATATGAAATACTTATCTATTACAGTCGATCACTGACCAATTAACTGTGGGTGTTCGCCTTTCCACCCAACTGTAGGCTCAGAGGCATTCATTCTTAGCGCTTTGGCCACCCCCGTGCCAAGCCATGATATCACTAGGGAAATTTTGCAGTTTCTCATAGATTCTTTCTCTGTCATAGCCTCTGCGAGGTTTATTAGATGCTCCCTCAACATCAAGCTCGTGACCTTCTACTCAGTTCATGTTTTATGAAAACTCTCAGAGATCCTTTCTCTTGTTCTCTCCTTTTAACCATGACAACTAAATCCTTCAGTTCTTCTTCAAAACCCTAGAGCCTCGTGAATTCTCCTCTTTTCTCTCTACATATCCAGGTCACACACCCCCATGTGGGCATGGTCTCCTCCTCTTCTTCTTTCGTATGTATTCTTGCATGTATTTTTCCTTCCCAGGAAGGTTCTGGACCTATCCTCTTCCTTCATTAAGAAGGAACTCGGGTCAATCCAGGCCTATATGAAACTACACTTTGTGGTACTTTGGACTGACAGTTTTCTATCTCCTCAGCCAAACCCTCCATGCTTCCATTCATTGGGGTAGTTGACTCCACCAATCCTTTTTTTCATTAACTGATTTTTCCTTAGGATCAAGATGAGGCTTATTATTCCAACAAAGACAATTTGGGGTTAATTTGACATAATGAACCCTCTCTACAGTTTCCTCACTCTTTCCTCTAGTGATATCATGGAAAGTACTTCAAGGCTTCACCCCCACAGTCAGTTATTGGCAATCTAAACAATAATACATTTACATTGTTCACATGCCATAGCATGGTAATCATAATTAATGATTGATTACAAGCTGGGGGAAACATGGGTATTACAGAGTTTGTTTTGGTGTTATTGCTGAGAAGGTTGTCTGTCACCTTGATAATTTTTACCCCCCCTTCCGTGAAAATGTCTTCTGCCATGACCTCTACTGCTAGTGTTTTGTCTAGTTCCTTCTTCCCAAAGGATTTTTCTCTATCTGCAATTTTCTCAACAATTTTATCAAAGGTCATGTCTTTCATATTTTCACTAGCTTGAAGTGATTCAATATAGTGTGAATAGGTAGGGTAAAGAGATTTAATAAATGTTGTAAGTTGTAAATAAACCTCTACACCAGTTGCTTTAATATCATGATAAAGGACTCTAATTTCAAATGCTAACTTCATAAGATCGTTATCCTTCATCTCTAAATTAAATAACTTCATTATCAGTTGAATAAAGATCCTCGAGTTTCTTTAAGGCTGTAAAAGTAGTTTTACAGGAAATTATATGCCTGATTACCTTTTCACTGACGGAGGCAACAATCAGAGCATAAGCCTTTTTGTCTTTACTTTTTCAGATTTCAATCTCCTTTTCATCTGTAGGCTCCTCTGGCTCACTGCTATCATTTTCATCAGTGTTTTCACGGATACCATCCCACAAATCATAAAAATCGAAGTATGTTTGATTTTCCTGAACCATTCCTTATAATTTTCTTTACTAGAAAGAACAACTCCAAACAATCTAAATGAATGAATGCATTTTGTCTTTAATTGAAATTAATCAACAAAAATTCTTACACAGAAATTCTTACACAGTAGAATCCAATTTGTTGAATTTTTGACACAGGCAGTCCTCCTTCTGGTGACTCGACTTCCCCGAGACGACCTTCTCTCAAACAACATCTATCTCCGTTGATTCTTCCAACCGGTGGATAAATTCTACATGCCTACACTTCTTGGTGGCTCCCTTCGTATGTGTCTCCGAATGGGGCTTGATTTACATAGCAACAGATCTCCTTTTCTCAGCTAATTTCTCCAATGAAGATGGCTCTCCACACGGATTGCAAATTGCAGCGATCCTCTATCTCCATGCGAGATCCTCTTTCAACTGAAACAGGTGAATTCTCTTTTGGCGTATTCTCTTCACGTGGACATATCCACCTTTACCTTCGCTCACCTGGATCTGATACCAATGTTATGAGCTACGATCCTCTCTCCATGCAGGATCCTCTCTCAACTGCAACAAGTGAATTCTCTTCCGGGGTATTCTCTTCACGCGGACATATCCACCTTTACCTTTGCTCACCTGGCTCTGATACCAATGCTACAGGCCACCATGAAGAAAACATCACAACACAATATTATTCAACTATCGAATGCAAATATATGTGAATACAATTTAGTTACTGGGACGATAACTACTTTGACAGTTTAACTAATAGACGGTTTAACTACTAGTTAAATAATGTTACAATGAAAACGGAACCCCAAAGGATTAGTTAACAGGTAACTTATGTGCGATCTGTAGGTCTTGCCTGGGAAGGAGAATCAAATCTCAACTAGGATGGTAATAGAGTCTATTACATTTTATTTTAAACACATTATGTACATTAATTCCTTTCCTGAAGGCTGACATGTTGGACTCGTCATTTTACGAATCTATACTTCTTTGATCTCTGAGTAAAGCTCTGTTTTGGACTAGCCATGGGAATTAAGAAAAAAGAAAATGTTCAAAGTTGGCTACAACACCACAGTGATTATGAGACAGGGTCTTTCTTAAAACTAGATAGCAGGCTAACAAGAAAGGGTGATAGATCATCCCTAGAGATTGAAGCTTCTGTGAACTATGCAACAATTTCTATTATTGGAAATTTCCATTAGTTCCCTACTGAAAGTTTCTTAAAACTAGATAGAAGGCTAACAAGAAAGGGTGATAGATCATCCCTAAAGATTGAAGCTTCTGTGAACTATGCAACAATTTCTATTATTGGAAATTTCCATTAGTCCCCTATTGGAAGATATGCTTAGGAAAAAAATCATATTAAAACAAATAACAAATTACTATAAAATAAATCTTGAGGCTTAAACTATAGACTTATGGTCTCCATGTATTTTCTTTGATAGTTTGTATTATCTTTGTATTTTCTTTGATAGTTTGTATTATATTTGATAGTTTGATTTCCATCCTAGCCCATAGCTCCATACTATTTCAAGATTCCAATATTCCATTTGCACTTATGTTTGGAATTCTAGAGGCATTTGTCAAACAAAACAATGTCTCAGTAAAGATTTCATCCTAGCCCATAGCTCCATACTATTTCAAGATTCCAATATTCCATCTGCACTTATGTTTGGAATTCTAGAGGCATTTGTCAAACAAAACAATGTCTCAATAAAGATTTCAGTAATGGCCTTGACAGAATTGAAAGCATCATCCATGGCTTACTGATTCCAGTATTAGCATTGACAGAATTGAAAGCATCATCCATGGCTTCTCAACCATAGATACCTTTTATCAGAAAGAAAAAAAAAACTTCACTATTGAACCAAAAATATATTGGAAACTCTTAACTTGTGCCAATAATCAATAGTAATGATTCTTGAAAGTTTAGAGACTAAAAAATTTGTAAGACAAAACAAATAAATGATAATTTTTATAGACAACTCTTCCAATTTGTTATAATATGTAAGTTAATAAGTCTTAAACCACCTTAGATTTTAGATTTATCTTGGGATATATCCATTATCATCTTAAGTCAAGTATACTTGTTATATGGATTGTTATAGGTGATTATTCATTATCCTAAGTTATGTATAGTTGTTATATGGATTGTTATATGTAATTGTGATTTGTAATATATATTGTGTTATTAGTCTTGTGGGTTAGCTCAAGTGGATGAGTGTCATGGAATGAGGGGCCATGAACATGTTTAGGGCCTCAGGGTGAAATTGATGAACCATTCTCATGAAAGAGCATTATCTGAGTGACTTGGAATGAACCGGTTAATGTGTGAGTAGCCCTTGTGATGTTAAACTACTCGAGAATCTCGTGGTGATTCCTATGTCACAACACATGTTTTCATGATAACTATATTTGAATTTGTTGATTGAAATGGTGCAATTTGGTGCTTTATCCATCTGCATATTGGTTGGATAGACAACATATCAATGAATGTAATTTGTTTGGAGAAATTATTACTAACTTCTCTGCCAACTGGAGTATTATATGTGTCTTCCTTCATTCTGCCAACTGGAGTATTATATGTGTCTTCCTTCATTTTGGATATTGGAGTTATTATATGTGTCTTCCTTCATTCTGGAGAAGTTCAACCAGATTGTTTTGTAGTATAAAATTGAGAAGTGAGCACACCCATCACAAGTATATTCAGTAATGCATGTTAGTTCCCCGGTCGTCACCAAGTATGAGGTGCTCTTTAAACTCTTGAAATTGAAATTGCAATAAGTGGCATCCTTACTTTTTAAGAAGAAACGTTTCTATTAGGGGTTATCTTTAAATCTTTACTTTTAAAGAAGAAACGTTTGTATTTGGAGCTAATAAGAGGCAAATATGATTGCTATAGTGGAAGAAGGGATTTGCCTTGGGTGAAAACAAAAAATCTGCTCCAAGAAAATCAAGCCACATTAGCAATATGGACTCTATTCAGATTCCTAAACGATGAATACAAGCTATCATATACAGATCTGTGATTTAAATGTTCTATGTTTTTTTTATTATTATCTTTTTTTAGGTATAATAACATGATTTGAGCATTGTAAAATTGAGATTTCATCAACAATCACGTTGCCAGATTCTGGTGATAGTAGCCCCAAAATATAGAAAAACTTAAAATGTTTAGACTACGCCTTTAACAACTAAAGAACCCACAGGAAAAATCAGATGATCGATAGCTACCGAGTGAACTTTATAATATCAAGAGTTGTAGTCGTTCAAGAGCACCAAAAGGAGGAGTTAGCATTGGATTCCCTAAACCACAAGTTGAAAGGAGTAAAATAAAGAAAGAAACGTGCAGTAGAAGAGGTACATTGAGCTTATCTTTTTGGCACTTGATCGCTTTTTTTATCCCACATGGGTAGAGCAATGAGATATTATTGGTTTATATTGATAATTGTCCGTTTTAATTACTAAAGTGAGAAGCCAATCATTGTTAGGATAAAACTATGAAATGTGCGGAGTGTTCTTCGTCTCCACTACAAGAGTAATGTTTTGATGAGACTTGGGGCGTTGGAGTGGAACATTTTTAATTTGAATTAATGTTTTGATGAGACTTGGGGCGTGGAAATGGAACATTTTTAATATGAATTTAATTTGAAAATCTGGGTCAGAGTAGTTGAAATACAGCATTTGTCAACATCATCAAAGTGTTCATCTCTAAATCTAATACAATATTTGTTAAGATATTAAAGTGTTCATTTGAAAATCCCAGTTAGAGTGGTTGAAATGCATGTGTCAACATCATCAAAGTGTTCATTTGAAAATCTCACAAGATCATTAAAGTGTTCATATGAAAATCTCAGTTAGAGTGGTTGAAATTTAACACGTATCAACATCATCAAAGTGTTATTTAAAAATTGAGTGGTTGAAATGCATGTGTCAACATCATCAAAGTGTTCATTTGAAAATGTCACAAGATCATTAAAGTGTTCATATGAAAATCTCACTTAGAGTGGTTGAAATTCAACACGTGTCAACATCATCAAAGTGTTATTTGAAAATCTTTAGATTACATAAAATGGAAATTTCGATTAGAGTGATTGAAATACAACATTTGTCAACCTTATCAAAATGTTCATTTGAAAATATCGGTTAGAAATGGAGTATTTGTAAAGTTGGGGTCTCGATGGACAATAATTTTTCATGAGAAAGACTCTGTCCTTTTTATATAAATATTGTTGGAGATATGAATTTGCAAATATCTATAAAGGGGTTATAATTCCATTAGAATTGATGTGAAATAATATTTGAATTTTGTAAATGTGAAATAATATTAATATTTGAACTTTGTAAAGAAGTTATAAAGCAGATTATTTGGCACATATGTGGGAAGGAGGTATGATATGTTTTTAGCAATCTTTTGTATGGAATCTTGTCYGAAGGATTTCGAACTTTAGTATAAGTTTAAAATTTTGTTTTGTGTTTTAGACTYRCTTAAATTTGAATAAGGGGKTCTTAAAGATTTTGTGTATTGAATGYCATGGTTTTATTGGTGCCTTGTGGTTCATGATGGTGYATTTTYTTTTGTCYYTTGAACAAATACATAAAAGACAATTAATTTTAAGAACRAGGGAAAAAGAATAAAGCAATAGACAACAAATTGGCAMAAGCAAAMAGATAAATCAATTGGAGACAAATTGACACCRACAAAAAGATAAAACAATTGACAATAAATTCATTCAAAACTTTGCAATATTTTACATAATATGGAGGGCAGCCTACAATATGAATCTTAAAATTGAATAAGGGGGTCTTAGGGATTTTGTGTATTCAATGCCATGGTCTTATTGGTGCCTTGTGGTTCAAGATGGTGCATTTTCTTTTGTCTCTTGGACAAATACATAAAAGGCAATTAATTTTAAGAACAAGAGCAAAGGAATAAAGCAATAGACAACAAATTGGCACAAGCAAAAAGATAAATCAATTGACGACAAATTGACACCAACAAAAAGATAAAAGAATTGAAAATAAATTCATTCAAAACTTTGCAATATTTTACATAATATGGAGGGCAGCCTACAATAGCTCTTTTGTCAATCTACAAAGTCTTTGGATGTTTTTTTTGCATCAAGTTTGATTGTAATACTAATAATTGAAGTCTCAAGTCTCTTTTTGAGTCAAACATGACATACTCGAATCCATTGTAATTCTAAATTAGTTGTTCTAGCCCAAATTTGAATAGGGGGATCAAAGGTGTCTAGTGTTTTTTTTATTTATTTCGTGAAACTTGACAATTTTTGTTATGAAACATTGTTTTTGGCATTGTAATACTTGAAGAAATTCTTTGGATCAAGATGGTGAGTATCGAAGACTGTTCGGTCTTCTACACACTTTAATCCATACCACACAAGGATCAACTATTGAAATCAATAAGAGTTCACTAAGCCATTCTACTACATGTATGCACATCATGCACAAAATGGTTGATCTACTTCAAATTCAAAATAGGTTATTAATTGATGAGTTAATACATCTTCAAAATCAGGATATACTTTAGCATTCCACCCTTATTTTTGAATCCTTTATAGGCTCCTTTGGATTACCAATTGTTGATAATGAATAAGAAGATCTCAAACAACATACAATTAAAGATGACATCGATGAATTTGATAAAGAAAATAAGGATAAATTTGAAGATAAGAAAATTGACATTGTCACACCTTAGGAAGAATTTTAATTCAAGAGGAACAAATTTGGCTTAGGATATGAAAGGAATAAGTCCGACTTCTTTCATATTCTTGATCACTCCTGGCCATTTACACTTGTAAGATAAAGGTTCATTTGTGATGATTTGCAACAACATGCAATGGATGATAGTAAGAAGAAACTTGACGGTGATGATGTGGAATAGGATGATAATGATGCAAGTGATTATGTTGATGATGACGATGCATGGGGTGATAAGTTGGATGAAGTACCTGAATTTCAAGATCACGACAAGGAACATGAGGATAAGGATGATGATGATGTAGTAGTAGTTGTTGTTGATGATGATGATGATGCACTTGATGTTACTAAGTTGGATGAAGTATTTGAACAATGTCAACACTTTCATCTAGTTGACCATATTCCATTGCATTGTTTTAATCTTACTCCATGTAGTTTATGTGGGAAGACAAATCGCCTTGTAGAAAGGTATAAAAAGTGATCAAAGATTCAAAGGAAATGGGTAAGATTTGGAAGGTTAGGTACTTGGTGCTAGATTTTGGAAGCTAAGTTATTGAAGCGGTGTTCTCGTTGGATTCATACATAGGTGTGACCATGTTTGTTGGGGAGATATTTCTATAGTGGATGGACATGGATATTTTGATTCACAACTTGAAAATTTTAGGGAATGACCGGGGCCCACTTGAGGTAGTCTTTTGAGTTGAATATCAAGTCATCAAACTCTACTTAAAGATAATACGATTACCCTTTTCTATTTCCAGTGGGGTATATTGATGTTATTGATTTATAGGGCATAGGACTTCTCACCTCTCACCTTTTAGTTGATAGGGAGAAGATATTGATGACAATTGTCATACTTAAAGTTTCAAAGTCTACTTAGTGATTTTTTGGACTATGATTTCTTCAGGATCATGGATATTGTGGATTGATGTTTTTACTTTGGTTTTCTAAGGATTATATTGGATTGAAGATTGATTCAAGATAGGATGATGGTTTGATGTTGACATGGATCACTCATGTATAGAGTTTTGGATTGGTCAATTTCACCTTAATACTTGGTATTTTTGAGGATTTTCAAGAGTTTAATGATTATTATTTTGAGGATGATATTTTGATGGTTTTCATGATAGTGGTATAGGATGGATGACTTATCACATTTTGGCATTTAAGTATTCAATCACTTGTAGATTTATGACTTGCATGATTGGTATTAAGATATGGGGAAACGCCAACGATTCACCTCGTTTACTTCTCAGTAGATTTTGGTCGGATTTTGATTCACTCATCAATCATGAGTTTTCATTCATGGGTTTTTACATGATATAAGATTGGGATGTTGATCGACACTTTTTTTTTTCGACTGGATTATTGATAGTTTTTTTATGTGTTGTTTCCTTAGTGCAATTTTGTGAACACATTTGTTCACTCAATGGTATTCAAACTTAGTTCTTGGAGTTTATAAGGATGATTTTTTAACCTTGCAAAGTTAAAATTATTCTTCTATATTTTTTCTTGGCATACTAGATTGTTAGGCATTTTCAGGATTTGGGATGTGTTGGACTTGTAGCTAATTCACTTCTCATCAAGGTTTATTCTCATGGTTTTTGGGTTTACATCATTGGACAATTAGAGGTTATCTGTCTCATTTATTGCAAAAGTGAGTCTTCTAGAGATGGTATTCAACATCCACTTGTGGTAGGTTCTTAGGTAGATCTTCATCGACACTCATGAGGTTTCAGACCATGAGTATCACAATGAAGACTTGGATATGTTATCATTTTTTGCACTAATCTTTGTTGCCTAGCTAGTACACTTGTACATAATTATGATTAAGTGGGGGGTTGTTAGCAATTTCTCCTAATCATGAAGTCCTAAAACATCTTATATTTATCTTGGGATATATTCAATATCTTAGGTCATGTATACTTAGTTATGTGGATTGTTATAGGTGGTTATTTGAGGTGTGTACTATATATTATATTATCGTGTGAATAATAGATTGAATGAGGAATTTGACTTCGTATTTTTCTACCTATTCTTGATGTTATTGTTCTTCATTATGTCTTTCATTGTGCCCATTGTCAATGATGGTGGTCATTGGAATTTTATCACCTAACATATTCATGAGACCAAACAATTGTCGATGGGTCATGATTCGACAATGAAGAGGGTGATATGTCAAACCATCCACCAAGGTACTTCACATAGCATTATTTCACTGTAATTCCAGTAACATTGGATTATAATAACATGATTGCAGTCCATTCCATATAAATGGATCATGCTTCACTTGCAAAAAAGGGTATTGCAATGTAGTAAGTGTTGGCAATGATGGCATAGAGTGAGAGTGGAATTGGAAATCAACGTAATAGTATGAAGTGGTCATAACTTGGTATTGTTAATAATGCATGGAGCTGCTATAGAAATTCTTGTTAATATAATTGTGTAAATTCCTCCCAAATTCAGAATTTAGAATGCTATCTTTTGAGAATATTGGAGGGGAAGCAATGCATTTTATTTTATGATTTTGAGCTGGTAAAACTCAATGACCTACCATAACTCTATGCTTATTAGGTTCTCTAGTTCTCTATGTGACTTGGGACGTTAGCACTAGCTACTATGAATTTCCGAACATCATGATCTAACCTCTTATGATTTTCTCTTAGTAATCATGACCTAGGGCACCCTCCAAATCACCCTCCTCAATAAGATTTGAGTAAATCCAAAAGAAGGGTGAATGGTAAAAGCCCATTAGTCTATTTTTGTATGCATTGAAGAGGGGAAGGACATATTTATGTTAGAAGGCTTTTGAAGCTAGCAATTAAATAAACTTGTGTATATATTCTGGGGCTCATTCATGAGGTTACATTGTAGACTTAGTCTCATTAGAACACCTTAAGACAAGTTGATATAAACAGAAAATAAGACAAGTTGATATAAACGGAAAATGACACTCTTGAATGATGAATTAAGTAAGAGTGGTTGATGAATGATGAATAAAGTAAGAATGGTTTATTATATTTTAATTGTAACTTGCAAGTAACTACATAAAATTGATTTTTCTATTCCCAAAGAAAAAAATTATATTTCACCTTGGCACCACATAGTACAGTCACAATATAGATGGACGTATACCATGGCAGCACATTATAATTAGAAACGATGGATCTTGGCTGCAAGATTATATGGGTAGGCGTGTAACCAATATTACTCTTGATAGGATCTTTGACATGACACAGTTGAAAGCTGTAAAATAATTCTATTATAGAATAATTGAATTAAGCATAACTTTTTTATCAATTAGTAGGGGCTCATAATTTTTTATGAATTCGTGAAAGTGAAGTGGCTCATAATTATCAATTAGTGAAAGTGACAACATCTTGAGGACACCAATTCACTATTAATGGTAATTATGCTTTGTGATTAGTTTGTGGCATTAAATTGTTTTCATGTTGTCAACAAACTCTCCTTAAGTATGTCAAAATTATTGAAAGCAAGTGCTTGATACACCTATCCTATGTCCATTTATGCACATGATTTGTTTCTTTGAAAGTCCAATGACACTTTGTTAGGTCATTATTGTGGAACAAAATAACAAAAGCAATTGTTTCTTGTTGGTGATAAACAGTTTTGTTTGATGTCACATCATAGGTAGTAAGATCTAAATAGAATTTAAAAAAAATAAATAGTAACCCTTATAAAATCATGGGAATGCACAATTATATTTTCCTTCATCACGTGGGTAAATTCAATCTATTTTATATTTTTTGCAAAATTAAATTTATTTTATCATTTTTAAAAGCATATACTTTATTTTCTAAAAATACTAAAGAGTAACCCTGCTGAAATCATAGGAATGCACAACTATGCTCAGTGAGTTTTGTGCACAACTAAAATCATTTTATATTTTGGTTGTTTGTAGTCAAATATTCTGCTATTGTCAATTATGTTCAAGGATTCTGAATTATTCTTTGTGCAATAAGGCTATGCATAGAAGTTTCTTCTGCCTCTAAAATTACAT
Organism: Picea sitchensis; assembly: GCA_010110895.2. NCBI lineage: Eukaryota > Viridiplantae > Streptophyta > Pinopsida > Pinales > Pinaceae > Picea > Picea sitchensis. Next base: position 14,409 of record SNQJ01S0052903.1, on the reverse strand, counting down.
TTATATCAGAAGAGTTGTTGTGCATTGGCTGTGGTATCTGTGTTAAGGTTAAATTATTGTTTTGAATAACTTGCTGTATTCTTAGTTTTTATGGAATCATGGTATTTTAATAAAGCAAGTTCAGTTAATGCAAAATTCAAAGAATTTTATGATTACCATGTTATTTTCAAAGATAATATATTATGTGAATTTGGTAATGTAATTGAATGTATAAATTTTTTTAGCACTTTCAAAAATCTTTATTTATTATTTTTAAGAAAAAAATCATTTTTTCATGAGAAGATTTATGAACTCAATTGATTTACGAGATGATTTATGTGTTCAATTGACATAAATGAATCAATCAAGAGAAAACACATAGTATTAATGTTTTATTTTTTAGAGTTTTTAGGGACATATTTTCCGATCAATTTTTACTGAAATCTGGCCAAAAATTATTAGAACTCCAGATTTGAGTGATTGAGAGTGCATAATTCTAGTGCCCTGAAGGTTTTTCAGGGTACTGAATTCATTTATGCATTCAAAAATGCAATTTAAACAATAATAAACATGATTTCACCAAAATCTGTTTACCCTAATTCTAATGAAAAAATTCAAAAAATCAAATGTTTAAACAAAGCAAAAAAACCAATCTTTTTCCAATCTCCCAACAATTTGACCGAAACGACAATCATACAGGAATTTTGGTAATTCGGTTGGTTTCAGAGCTTGGTGAAACACTGAATTTAGTAGATTCAATACCCTGTAGGGAAATCAAATAGAAGACAGATATCCTAAACTATCTTTTATGCTAGCGGAGAGATGAGAGATGCTTGCCAAGGGGATGGCCAATGAAACTGCCTACTATAGTCGAAGATAACATGATGAGGAATGTTAAATACAAGCTCACCATTCAACATGCTCCTGCTATAAATTTTCTATGTTCAAATACAATTTGTTAAATAGCTTCAGATAACGTATTTTTTTTGTAAGATGCATCCTCTTACAACATTTTTTTAAACCAACCTGCAGACAATTTTCGATTGCATTGACAATAGAGAAACTAATGCAACGTTTGGTTATTATTTCTAACATGCTGCAATATATATGTTTTAACTCCCCATAAATTGAATAGAATTGAACTCAAATCTGCAAAATATAAATGGGAAAATAGGTTGAAGAATAATGAAACCCTAAGACTGTATTTAATAATTGTTTGTTAATATACTTTGTTGAAAAGCTCTGTTGAATATAACACAAGGAGGATTGGAGTGGTTTCCCTTCAGTTGAGAGGAACAATACAAGCATCACTTGCAGGACTTTCTCTTGGATCCTTTTGTTCCATTTTATGTCTTTTATTTACTATCTTGGTACTTTTAGGGAGGAAAAATTGGAAGAGTTGGCTTGCAGGGCCCATTTTAGGAGCAGGTACAGTTTGGTGATTTGGGGTCTAGAAACTTCCATAGCTAATTTGAGGCCTCAAATAGCCCATTTATAGGTCAAAACATTGGGAGATTAGCTCCACCCCCTCGATGTTACACTACATTTATATTAATATTTTGTTCCATATTAATACTATTTTTCTTAAATTCATCTTAAAAGAAAACATGGTAAATCAAAACAAGTAAGGAAAGTTGTCATGTGGCCTAAGAGGGTTAAGGTAGGGCCTATTCCTAATTTTTCAATTGATAAGATAAGATATGTTTATTATTGTCCAACAAATGACCAAAAGTAGGTCAATGGGAATGCCTAATACAAAAGTGTCAATACAAAGTGGGAGTGTTAAGGCCACTCCTTTAGAAAGCAAAAGAAGAACAAATCTAATCTATAAGAACTAAGCTCTAGTATTGACACAAAGCCAAAGTGATACAATTCCTTGGTAGATAGTAAGAAGGAAAGAGTCTCATGTCTCCAAGTGCATGTCACCTGAAGACAGAGAAGGGGAGATGTCCTCTTAAGTATCCACTCTCAAATGTGTAACTCAACTCCTATAAAGATGAAAGTATAGAGATTATAAATAATCTACAAAAATTGAAAACAAAGTGATGTTGAATCAGGTGTAGGTACGATGTTGATTGAAAAATAAATGTACATCACAACCAACTCCAAGCAATGCTAGAATTTGGATTGAATATTTGAGAAACAATGTTGGGTTAGGAGATGCAATTTGTACAATAAATAATTATATTGTACAAACATGTACATTGCATGATATTTGGTGTGGTGTTGTGAATCAAGGTCGACACATCCATGCATACTACAAAATTCAATTCAATATTAAAAAACCCTAATTAAAATGATAAAGCATGCTAAAATGAATATACTATTAGAATTAAATTGCATATAAATAAAAATGATTACTAATTTATATTTACATAGTTATAGACTAGTCGTATATGTTTATCCATAATCTATATTAGTAGTTTATGCTAGTAATTTATAGCTACGTCACTTAAAATACATAAAAATTGTTCGAATTTTCTAGTATTTAGCTTATAAAAATCGTTGTGACTAACTTTTTTGGTCGCATAGTCACAAGTTAGTCATTTTTTACTAGTGTTACAAGCCTAAGTGATAGGTCTCATGTGGCAAGTTCGAAACCAAGACTAAAAACATATCCTACAATAGACTTCTAATCATCAAGGTCACTAGCATAATCATAATCAATGAAACCAACCAACAAAGGAATC
>SNQJ01S0052903.1:0-11730 GCA_010110895.2 Picea sitchensis | reverse complement strand
GATCTAATGGTCGAGAAGGGTCCCAAAGGATCCTTAGATCAACGGTCAACGTTACTTCGCGAGTTCGGCGTTCACAGGTTCTGACTGTTTAACACCTTTTCTCTCCCGGAGTAGGTCAATGCCGAATGACCACGGTCTAGATCCAACGGTCAGGAGAGATATCGAAGCATACTTGTATCGACGGTCCTTGTCACTTCACGACTTTGGCGTTCAGGGGTTTTTCCCATTTAACACTCTTTTACTTCTGGAGTAGGTCAATGTTGAATGTCCATGACGTAGATCCAATGGTCAGGGGAGGTCCTGAATAACCTTAGATCTACGGATCGTATTACTTCGCGATCGAGAAATGGATTGGGGTTTAACAAGGGGATGAATCCCACGATAATTAGTAAATGACTGCCAACTGTCAGTCAACTGTCATGTTACCGGTCCGACAGGTCGCCTTCAGTGCATTTGGACGTTGCAATGTTCATTCACCCTGGAGCTCCAGACTCCCGGAGTCCCGAATAACTTATCTCCTTTTTGAGTGTAGCGAAGGGTTCCATGGACTTGGTCCTATGGAACTTTGTCAAGCTCTAGAGGCTACACTCATAACTCTTAGCCAAGATTTGGTTAAGGCCGTGGGCATAAGCCCATGGTCTCTTGGACGACTGATTTGAAGGAAGCACCTTCCATTCATAGAACTTAAGTTCTAAAATAGGGAAAGGTATTTTAGGGGGATGAACATGATTGAAGCATTCCAGTGAAGTCTTCCCTAACTCTTACATTACAAAATCAATCCTTGGGAAAATTCCCTTAAGAATTTTCCAACCAACACAAAAACCATAATCTTATTCCTAATTTCATTTGAAGACCCATGTCTAATAGTTCTCTTGCTACTAAGCAGAGGCAAACTAAAATCATTCAAATGCACGGGTTCACAAAAGAACAATAAGAATTACTAATATTAATCATGCCATGCAAATTTTAGTCATAGACACAGACATCCAACCACTCATTTCAATTCTAGTATATAGGGTATATGAAATACTTATCTATTACAGTCGATCACCGACCAATTAACTGTGGGTGTTCACCTTTCCACCCAACCGTAGGCTTAGAGGCATTCATTCTTAGCACTTTGGCCACCCCCGTGCCAAACCATGATATCACTAGGGAACTTTTGCAGTTTCTCAGAGATTCTTTCTCTGTCATAGCCTCTGCGATATTTATTAGATGCTCCCTCAACATCAAGCTCGTGACCTTCTGCTCAGTTCATGTTTTATGCAAACTCTTAGAGATCCTTTCTCTTGTTCTCTCCTTTTAACCATGACAACTAAATCCTTCAGTTCTTCTTCAGAACCCTAGAGCCTCATGAATTCTCCTCTTTTCTCTCTGCATATCCAGGTCACACACCCCCATGTGGGCATGGTCTCCTGCTCTTCTTCTTTCATATGTATTCTTGCATGTATTTTTGCTTCCCAGGAAGGTTCTGGACCTGTCCTCTTCCTTCGTTAAGAAGGAACTCGGGTCAATCTAGGCCTATATGAAACTACACTCTATGGTACTTTGGGCTGACAGTTTTCTATCTCCTCATCCAAACCCTCCATGCTTTCATTCATTGGGGTAGTTGACTCCACCAATCCTTTTTTTCATTAACTAATTTTTCCTTGGGATCAAGATGAGGCTTATTATTCCAACAAAGACAATTTGGGGTTAATTTGACATAATGAACCCTCTCTACAGTTTCCTCACTCTTTCCTCTAGTGATATCATGGAAATTACTTCAAGGCTTCGCCCCCACAGTGAGTTATTGGCAATCTAAACAATAATACATTTACATTGTTCACATGCCATAGCATGGTAATCATAATTAATGATTGATTACAAGCTGGGGGAAACATGGGTATTACATAGTTTGTTTTGGTGTTGTTGTTGAGAAGGTTGTCTGTCACCTTGATAATATTTACCCCCCCTTTCGCGAAAATGTCTTCTGCCATGACCTCTGCTGCTAGTGTTTTGTCTAGCTCCTTCTTCCCAAAGGATTTTTCTCTATCTACAATTTTCTCAACAATTTTATCAAAGGTCATGTCTTTCATATTTTCACTAGCTTGAAGAGATTCAATATAGTGTGAATAGGTAGGGTAAAGAGATTTAATAAAAGCTGTAAGTTGTAAATAAACCTCTACACCAGTTGCTTTAATATCATGATAAAGGACTCTAATTTCAGATGCTAACTTCATAAGATCGTTATCCTTCATCTCTAAATTAAATAACTTCATTATCAGTTGAATAAAGATCCTCGAGTTTCTTTAAGGCTGTAAAAGTAGTTTTATAGGAAATTATATGCCTGATTACCTCTTCACTGACGGAGGCAACAATCAAAGCATAAGCCTTTTTGTCTTTACTTTTTCAGATTTCAATCTCCTTTTCATCTATAGGCTCCTCTGGCTCACTGATATCATTTTCATCAGTGTTTTCACAAATACCATCCCACAAATCATAAAAATCAAAGTATGTTTGATTTTTCTGAACCATTTTTGATAATTTTCTTTACTGGAAAGAACAACTCCAAACAATCCAAATTAATGAATGCATTTTGTCTTTAATTGAAATTAATCAACAAAAATTCTTACACAATAGAATCCAATTTGTTGAATTTCTGACACAGGCAGTCCTCCTTCTGGTGACTCGACTTCCCCGGGATGACCTTCTCTCAAAAAACATCTATCTTTGTTGATTCTTCCAACTGGTGGATAAATTCTACGTGCCTACACTTCTCAGCGGCTCCCTTTGTATGTGGCTCTGAATGGGGCTTGATTAACATAGCAACAGATCTCCTTTTCTCAACTAATTTATCCAATGAAGATAACTCTCCACACGGATTGCAAATTGCAGCGATCCTCTATATCCACGCGAGATCCTCTCTCAACTGTAACAGGTGAATTGTCTTTTGGTGTATTCTCTTCACGTGGACATATCCACCTTTACCTTCCCTCACCTGGATTTGATACCAATGTTATGAGATGCGATCCTCTCTCCATGTAGGATCCTCTCTCAACTGCAACAGGTGAATTCTCTTCCGGGGTATTCTCTTCACGCAAACATATCCACCTTTACCTTTGCTCACCTGGCTCTAATACCAATGCTACAGGCCACCATGAAGAAAACATCACAACACAATATTATTCAACTATCAAATGCAAATATATGTGAATACAATTTAGTTACTGGGACGATAACTACTTTGACAATTTAACTAATAGACGGTTTAACTACTAGTTAAATAATGTTACAATGAAAACAGAACCCTGAAGGATTAGTTAACAGGTAACTTATGAGCGATCTATAGGTCTTTCCTAGGAAGGAGAATCAAATCTCAGCTAGGATGGTAATGGAGTCTATTACATTTTATTTTAAACACATTATGTACATTAATTCCTTTCCTGAAGGCTGAAATGTTGGACTCGTCATTTTACAAATCTATACTTCTTTGATCTCTGAGTAATGCTCTGTTTTGGACTAGCCATGAGAATTAAGAAAAAATAAAATGTTCAAAGTTGGATACAACACCACAATGATTATGAGACAGGGTCTTTCTTAAAACTTTATGAGACAGGGTTTTTCTTAAAACTAGATAGCAAGCTAACAAGAAAGGGTGATAGATCATCCCTAGAGATTGAAGCTTCTGTGAACTATGCAACAATTTCTATTATTGGAAATTTCCATTAGTCCCCTATTGGAAGTTTCTTAAAAGTAGATAGAAGGCTAACAAGAAAGGGTGATAGATTATCCCTAGAGATTGAAGCTTCTGTGAACTATGCAACAATTTCTATTATTGGAAATTTCCATTAGTCCCCTACTGGAAGATATGCTTAGGAAAAAAATCATATTAAAACAAATAACACATTACTATAAAATAAATCTTGAGGCTTAAACTATAGACTTATGGTCTCCATGTATTTTCTTTGATAGTTTGTATTATCTTTGATAGTTTGATTTCCATCCTAGCCCATAGCTCCATACTATTTCAAGATTCCAATATTCCATCTGCACTTATGTTTGGAATTCTAGAGGCATTTGTCAAACAAAACAATGTCTCAGTAAAGATTTCATCCTAGCCCATAGCTCCATACTATTTCAAGATTCCAATATTCCATCTGCATTTATGTTTGGAATTCTAGAGGCATTTGTCAAACAAAACAATGTCTCAGTAATGGCCTTGACATAATTGAAAGCATCATCCATGGCTTACTGATTCCAGTATTAGCATTGACAGAATTGAAAGCATCATCCATGGCTTCTCAACCATAGATACCTTTTATCAGAAAGAAAAAAAAAACTTCACTATTGAACCAAAAATATATTGGAAACTCTTAACTTGTGCCAATAATCAATAGTAATGATTCTTGAAAGTTTAGAGACTAAAAAATTTGTAAGACAAAACAAATAAATGACAAATTTTATAGACAACTCTTCCAATTTGTTATAATATGTAAGTTAATAACTTTGAGCTTAATCATTAAGTCTTAAACCACCTTAGATTTTAGATTTATCTTGGGATATATCCATTATCATCTTAAGTCAAGTATACTTGTTATATGGATTGTTATAGGTGATTATTCATTATCCTAAGTTATGTATAGTTGTTATATGGATTGTTATAGGTAATTATGATTTGTAATATATATTGTGTTATCAGTCTTGTGGGTTAGCTCAAGTGGATGAGTGTCGTGGAATGAGAGGCCACCAGCATGTTTAGGGCTTCAGAGTGAAATTGATGAACCATTCTCATGAAAGAGCATTATCTGAGTGACTTGGAATGAACCTGTTAATGTGTGAGTAGCCCTTGTGATGTTAAACTACTCGAGAATCTGGTGGTGATTCCTATGTCACAACACATGTTTTCATGATAACTATATTTGAATTTGTTGATTGAAATGGTGCAATCTGGTGCTTTATCCATCTGCATATTGGTTGGATAGACAACGTATCAATGAATGTAATTTGTTTGGAGAAATTATTACTAACTTCTTTGCCAACTGGAGTATTATATGTGTCTTCCTTCATTCTGCCAACTGGAGTATTATATGTGTCTTCCTTCATTTTGGATATTGGAGTTATTATATGTGTCTTCCTTCATTATGGAGAAGTTCAAGCAGATTGTTTTGTTGTATAAAATTGAGAAGTGAGCATGCCCATCACAAGTATATTCAGTAATGCATGTCAGTTCCCCGGTCGCCACCAAGTATGAGGTGCTCTTTAAACTCTTAAAATTGAAATTGTAATAAGTGGCATCCTTACTTTTTAAGAAGAAACGTTTCTTTAGGTGTTATCTTTAAATCTTTACTTTTAAAGAAGAAACATTTGTATTTGGAGCTAATAAGAGGCAAATATGATTGCTACAGTTGAAGAAGGGATTTGCCTTGGGTGAAAACAAAAAATCTGCTTTAAGAAAATCAAGCCACACTAGCAATATGGACTCTATTCAGGTTCCTAAACGATCAATACAAGCTATCATATACAGGTGTGTGATTTAAATGTTCTATGTTTTTTATTTTTTTTTAGGTATAATAACACGATTTGATCATTGTAAAATTGAGATTTCATCAACAATCACGTTGCTAGATTCTGGTGATAGTAGCCCCAAAATAAAAATAAAAACTTAAAATGTTTAGACTACACCTTTAACAGCTAAGGAACCCACAGGAAAAATCAGATGATCGGTAACTACCGAGTGAACTTTATAATATCAAGAGTTGTAGTCGTTCAAGAGCACCAAAAGGAGGAGTTAGCATTGGATTCCCTAAACCACAAGTTGAAAGGAGTAAAATCAAGAAAGAAACGTGCAGAAGAAGAAGAAGAGGTACATTGAGCTTATCTTTTTGGCACTTGATCGCTTTTTTTATCCCACATGGGTAGAGCAATGAGATATTATTGGTTTATATTGATAATTGTCCGTTTTAATTACTAAAGTGAGAAGCCAATCATTGTTAGGATAAAACTATGAAATGTGCGGAGTGTTCTTCGTCTCCACTACAAGAGTAATGTTTTGATGAGACTTGGGGCGTTGGAGTGGAACATTTTTAATTTGAATTAATGTTTTGATGAGACTTGGGGCGTGGAAATGGAACATTTTTAATATGAATTTAATTTGAAAATCTGGGTCAGAGTAGTTGAAATACAACATTTGTCAACATCATCAAAGTGTTCATCTCTAAATCTAATACAATATTTGTTAAGATATTAAAGTGTTCATTTGAAAATCTCAGTTAGAGTGGTTGAAATGCATGTGTCAACATCATCAAAGTGTTCATTCGAAAATCTCACAAGATCATTAAAGTTTTCATATGAAAATATCAGATAGAGTAGTTGAAATTCAAAATTCAACACGTGTCAACATCATCAAAGTGTTATTTGAAAATTGAGTGGTTGAAATGCAACTGTCAACATCATCAAAATGTTCATTTGAAAATCTCACAAGATCATTAAAGTGTTCATATGAAAATCTCAGTTAGAGTGGTTGAAATTCAACACGTGTCAACATCATCAAAGTGTTATTTGAAAATCTTTAGATTACCTAAAATGGAAATTTCGATTAGAGTGATTGAAATACAACATTTGTCAACCTTATCAAAATGTTCATTTGAAAATATCGGTTAGAAATGGAGTATTTGTAAAGTTGGGGTCTTGATGGACAATAATTTTTCATGAGAAAGACTATGTCCTTTTTATATAAATATTATTGGAGATATGAATTTGCAAATATCTATAAAGGGGTTATAATTCCATTAGAATTGATGTGAAATAATATTTGAACTTTGTAAATGTGAAATAATATTAATATTTGAACTTTGTAAAGAAGTTATAAAGCAGATTATTTGGCACATATGTGGGAAGGAGGTATGATATGTTTTTAGCAATCTTTTGTATGGAATCTTGTCCGAAGGATTTCGAACTTTAGTATAAGTTTAAAATTTTGTTTTGTGTTTTAGACTTGCTTAAATTTGAATAAGGGGGTCTTAAAGATTTTGTGTATTGAATGTCATGGTTTTATTGGTGCCTTGTGGTTCATGATGGTGTATTTTTTTTTGTCCTTTGAACAAATACATAAAAGACAATTAATTTTAAGAACAAGGGAAAAAGAATAAAGCAATAGACAACAAATTGGCACAAGCAAACAGATAAATCAATTGGAGACAAATTGACACCGACAAAAAGATAAAACAATTGACAATAAATTCATTCAAAACTTTGCAATATTTTACATAATATGGAGGGCAGCCTACAATATGAATCTTAAAATTGAATAAGGGGGTCTTAGGGATTTTGTGTATTCAATGCCATGGTCTTATTGGTGCCTTGTGGTTCAAGATGGTGCATTTTCTTTTGTCTCTTGGACAAATACATAAAAGGCAATTAATTTTAAGAACAAGAGCAAAGGAATAAAGCAATAGACAACAAATTGGCACAAGCAAAAAGATAAATCAATTGACGACAAATTGACACCAACAAAAAGATAAAAGAATTGAAAATAAATTCATTCAAAACTTTGCAATATTTTACATAATATGGAGGGCAGCCTACAATAGCTCTTTTGTCAATCTACAAAGTCTTTGGATGTTTTTTTTGCATCAAGTTTGATTGTAATACTAATAATTGAAGTCTCAAGTCTCTTTTTGAGTCAAACATGACATACTCGAATCCATTGTAATTCTAAATTAGTTGTTCTAGCCCAAATTTGAATAGGGGGATCAAAGGTGTCTAGTGTTTTTTTTATTTATTTCGTGAAACTTGACAATTTTTGTTATGAAACATTGTTTTTGGCATTGTAATACTTGAAGAAATTCTTTGGATCAAGATGGTGAGTATCGAAGACTGTTCGGTCTTCTACACACTTTAATCCATACCACACAAGGATCAACTATTGAAATCAATAAGAGTTCACTAAGCCATTCTACTACATGTATGCACATCATGCACAAAATGGTTGATCTACTTCAAATTCAAAATAGGTTATTAATTGATGAGTTAATACATCTTCAAAATCAGGATATACTTTAGCATTCCACCCTTATTTTTGAATCCTTTATAGGCTCCTTTGGATTACCAATTGTTGATAATGAATAAGAAGATCTCAAACAACATACAATTAAAGATGACATCGATGAATTTGATAAAGAAAATAAGGATAAATTTGAAGATAAGAAAATTGACATTGTCACACCTTAGGAAGAATTTTAATTCAAGAGGAACAAATTTGGCTTAGGATATGAAAGGAATAAGTCCGACTTCTTTCATATTCTTGATCACTCCTGGCCATTTACACTTGTAAGATAAAGGTTCATTTGTGATGATTTGCAACAACATGCAATGGATGATAGTAAGAAGAAACTTGACGGTGATGATGTGGAATAGGATGATAATGATGCAAGTGATTATGTTGATGATGACGATGCATGGGGTGATAAGTTGGATGAAGTACCTGAATTTCAAGATCACGACAAGGAACATGAGGATAAGGATGATGATGATGTAGTAGTAGTTGTTGTTGATGATGATGATGATGCACTTGATGTTACTAAGTTGGATGAAGTATTTGAACAATGTCAACACTTTCATCTAGTTGACCATATTCCATTGCATTGTTTTAATCTTACTCCATGTAGTTTATGTGGGAAGACAAATCGCCTTGTAGAAAGGTATAAAAAGTGATCAAAGATTCAAAGGAAATGGGTAAGATTTGGAAGGTTAGGTACTTGGTGCTAGATTTTGGAAGCTAAGTTATTGAAGCGGTGTTCTCGTTGGATTCATACATAGGTGTGACCATGTTTGTTGGGGAGATATTTCTATAGTGGATGGACATGGATATTTTGATTCACAACTTGAAAATTTTAGGGAATGACCGGGGCCCACTTGAGGTAGTCTTTTGAGTTGAATATCAAGTCATCAAACTCTACTTAAAGATAATACGATTACCCTTTTCTATTTCCAGTGGGGTATATTGATGTTATTGATTTATAGGGCATAGGACTTCTCACCTCTCACCTTTTAGTTGATAGGGAGAAGATATTGATGACAATTGTCATACTTAAAGTTTCAAAGTCTACTTAGTGATTTTTTGGACTATGATTTCTTCAGGATCATGGATATTGTGGATTGATGTTTTTACTTTGGTTTTCTAAGGATTATATTGGATTGAAGATTGATTCAAGATAGGATGATGGTTTGATGTTGACATGGATCACTCATGTATAGAGTTTTGGATTGGTCAATTTCACCTTAATACTTGGTATTTTTGAGGATTTTCAAGAGTTTAATGATTATTATTTTGAGGATGATATTTTGATGGTTTTCATGATAGTGGTATAGGATGGATGACTTATCACATTTTGGCATTTAAGTATTCAATCACTTGTAGATTTATGACTTGCATGATTGGTATTAAGATATGGGGAAACGCCAACGATTCACCTCGTTTACTTCTCAGTAGATTTTGGTCGGATTTTGATTCACTCATCAATCATGAGTTTTCATTCATGGGTTTTTACATGATATAAGATTGGGATGTTGATCGACACTTTTTTTTTTCGACTGGATTATTGATAGTTTTTTTATGTGTTGTTTCCTTAGTGCAATTTTGTGAACACATTTGTTCACTCAATGGTATTCAAACTTAGTTCTTGGAGTTTATAAGGATGATTTTTTAACCTTGCAAAGTTAAAATTATTCTTCTATATTTTTTCTTGGCATACTAGATTGTTAGGCATTTTCAGGATTTGGGATGTGTTGGACTTGTAGCTAATTCACTTCTCATCAAGGTTTATTCTCATGGTTTTTGGGTTTACATCATTGGACAATTAGAGGTTATCTGTCTCATTTATTGCAAAAGTGAGTCTTCTAGAGATGGTATTCAACATCCACTTGTGGTAGGTTCTTAGGTAGATCTTCATCGACACTCATGAGGTTTCAGACCATGAGTATCACAATGAAGACTTGGATATGTTATCATTTTTTGCACTAATCTTTGTTGCCTAGCTAGTACACTTGTACATAATTATGATTAAGTGGGGGGTTGTTAGCAATTTCTCCTAATCATGAAGTCCTAAAACATCTTATATTTATCTTGGGATATATTCAATATCTTAGGTCATGTATACTTAGTTATGTGGATTGTTATAGGTGGTTATTTGAGGTGTGTACTATATATTATATTATCGTGTGAATAATAGATTGAATGAGGAATTTGACTTCGTATTTTTCTACCTATTCTTGATGTTATTGTTCTTCATTATGTCTTTCATTGTGCCCATTGTCAATGATGGTGGTCATTGGAATTTTATCACCTAACATATTCATGAGACCAAACAATTGTCGATGGGTCATGATTCGACAATGAAGAGGGTGATATGTCAAACCATCCACCAAGGTACTTCACATAGCATTATTTCACTGTAATTCCAGTAACATTGGATTATAATAACATGATTGCAGTCCATTCCATATAAATGGATCATGCTTCACTTGCAAAAAAGGGTATTGCAATGTAGTAAGTGTTGGCAATGATGGCATAGAGTGAGAGTGGAATTGGAAATCAACGTAATAGTATGAAGTGGTCATAACTTGGTATTGTTAATAATGCATGGAGCTGCTATAGAAATTCTTGTTAATATAATTGTGTAAATTCCTCCCAAATTCAGAATTTAGAATGCTATCTTTTGAGAATATTGGAGGGGAAGCAATGCATTTTATTTTATGATTTTGAGCTGGTAAAACTCAATGACCTACCATAACTCTATGCTTATTAGGTTCTCTAGTTCTCTATGTGACTTGGGACGTTAGCACTAGCTACTATGAATTTCCGAACATCATGATCTAACCTCTTATGATTTTCTCTTAGTAATCATGACCTAGGGCACCCTCCAAATCACCCTCCTCAATAAGATTTGAGTAAATCCAAAAGAAGGGTGAATGGTAAAAGCCCATTAGTCTATTTTTGTATGCATTGAAGAGGGGAAGGACATATTTATGTTAGAAGGCTTTTGAAGCTAGCAATTAAATAAACTTGTGTATATATTCTGGGGCTCATTCATGAGGTTACATTGTAGACTTAGTCTCATTAGAACACCTTAAGACAAGTTGATATAAACAGAAAATAAGACAAGTTGATATAAACGGAAAATGACACTCTTGAATGATGAATTAAGTAAGAGTGGTTGATGAATGATGAATAAAGTAAGAATGGTTTATTATATTTTAATTGTAACTTGCAAGTAACTACATAAAATTGATTTTTCTATTCCCAAAGAAAAAAATTATATTTCACCTTGGCACCACATAGTACAGTCACAATATAGATGGACGTATACCATGGCAGCACATTATAATTAGAAACGATGGATCTTGGCTGCAAGATTATATGGGTAGGCGTGTAACCAATATTACTCTTGATAGGATCTTTGACATGACACAGTTGAAAGCTGTAAAATAATTCTATTATAGAATAATTGAATTAAGCATAACTTTTTTATCAATTAGTAGGGGCTCATAATTTTTTATGAATTCGTGAAAGTGAAGTGGCTCATAATTATCAATTAGTGAAAGTGACAACATCTTGAGGACACCAATTCACTATTAATGGTAATTATGCTTTGTGATTAGTTTGTGGCATTAAATTGTTTTCATGTTGTCAACAAACTCTCCTTAAGTATGTCAAAATTATTGAAAGCAAGTGCTTGATACACCTATCCT
>SNQJ01S0052902.1:46980-62124 GCA_010110895.2 Picea sitchensis | reverse complement strand
CTGCTTTCATGAGTTGGATCAACGGTTCAAATGCAATCTTGGCTCAAAGGCTACGATTGAATCGCAGTATCACGTTTCGCGATTTCGGAGTTCTTGATGTCAAGAGATTTTGGCATTACAAAGTCCTAATCCCCAATACTCCGATACGGGCTGTGATCAACGGTCCAGAGCACTTCTTATCCAATGGCTGTGATTACATCGTGAAATCACATATCGTGATTTTGGGGTTTTCGTTGTCATTGTTCACAAGACTCGTGAAAATCCGATTCCCGATTTTCCGATGAGCAAAATCAACGGTCCATCTCTCAAGCTTGTTTTAACGGTTGCGATCAAATCGTGAAATCGCATATCGCGATTTCGGGGTTTTCATTGCCTTGTGTTCTTTGCATATNTCTACAAGTGGATGGTCCCGATCTCTGCTTGATTTAACAGCTGCGATCGAATCACGAAATCGCATATCGCGATTTCGGGGTTTTCAATGTCAAGTGAATTGGACATTTCAAAGTCTCGATCCCCGAATCTCCGATGACTTATCTCCCTCACAACTTCTGCAAATCTGACGGTTTTCGGCCTTTCGGGAAATTTGAATGGGATCCAACAGTCACTGGATCTCTGTCTTCCTTCTTCTCTGTAAACTCTTGCTGCACGCGTTTTCTTCAATGTTGTTCCTCTTGAGCTTTTACGTCTGAATCCCCAAGGGGTTTTATCCTTCTTATCCTGCCATCTCCACTTTTTCCATTAATGACAACAACCATCAACACGCATTTGTTGCTTGTTCAATATTTGCCAACACTCTTTGCACTCGCTCGATGCCCACCTAGAAGAGCTTTACAAAATACTCAGCAATTTTGCCTTCTCTCTGTGCCCTCCTCTCCACAGTCTTTCCTCCAAGGTGTTCAATAACCTTGAGGCTTCTCCCTTGACCTTATGATTCCTCTGGTGTTCCCTCTTGGCACGTTCTTACCTGAATTAAACACAAAACTCAGAAGTGCACTCTTTGCACTCGCTAATAGAGTCCTCAACACTCTGTCATGCAACCCCTTACATTAAGCCACAAAAAACCCAGACTGAAATCAGAAAACCCGGATATAGAAAATTTTGTCTGTACCTTGCATATGGAATCTAACACATATCTACAACATCAACTCATAAACACATAAAATACATTCATAAAACACATGGAAACACACACAATGTCATATGCAAGAAAAACTGCTCTTTATATTAATATGAATATCTATTTACAATGTGGGTGAGCTCGGACTACAATAGAGTCTCGGCTCCCTTATCACCTCTCTAACATAAGAATTTTGATACAAATATATTTTCTACAAAAGGGGCTCCTCAAGCTCTTCCCTCCATCTCACCTACTCTCATTAATTTACATTGAATTACATTCAATGGATGTCTAGTCTGAATTGGATCTAGATCTTATCATCTTGTCAACCATTAAATGCGACTCCATATAATATTTGCGCAAAGGCATGGCTCTGGCTCTTCCAGCCTTACAACAACTATTACATTTAATTACAATTTCAAATTTAAAAAAAATGAGAGGGTCGGTGCCTCTCTCCTCCATCGAATGCGCACTAAATGTGTTGTCTAGCTGGCACATTGATGGGTGAAGCGATGCTTTTGCATCATACTCCACTGCTGCAAAAAAATCATGATCTCTTACTCATGAGATTCCTAGCTCTGTTGTTGAAATACTCCTGGATCCCAAACTATCTTCTGGATATGTCCACCTGCTCCACTGTTTTGCTACTACTGTTGTTGCTTCTGCTTCCTTGCTTCTCTTGCAGGATTCCTTCTGTTGAGCTTCTCTTTACTGAATTTTTCTTATGCTGACCTCAACATCAGCCTTCTGATTTATTCAATCACCTCATCTAGCTGCTCCAATGGATGGCTCTCTGGAAGTCTTCTCTTCTGCACTTGATCCATATTATTTTCGGCATGAAATGAGAGTGGAGATCTAACATAGAAATATTCAGAGATATTGCAAGAGAGACAACAATATAACATAGATATGTCGGAAATATAACAAGAGTCACAGATATACAGTAATACATGATTTCTATTAATGAAATAAATGTACAGAGACTGTAAAAATACAGAGTGAAAGACTCACTAGAATGGTGGCAGCTTATCTCTGAGAATAGATGTGATGACTACTCACATTTCCAAGAAGATGATTACAATGAGGCTTTGAAGGCCTTTTTACAATAAACAGGAATGCATATCTACCTGGATCAGCACTTCCTCCTCGGCAATGGGTAGATCAACTTGATCCCCCATGCTATATTCATCTCTTGTGGTACTAATTGGCCACCTTGCTGCAGACTCCTCTTATGCAGTCTCATCACTGAGTTGTTGCTCAACTTCTTCTTCTTCTGACAGATTTGCTCCTTCCAATTCTGCTTGTGTTGGTTTATCTCTAGCTTCCTCCAGCTGCTCCTTAGACTGGAATTCTGATTCATCTTCTGTTGCATGCCTCGGTGCTGTAGTCATCATCTGTCTAGCCTCCTGGCTGAAATTTCTGAGAAATTTTGTTGAATGCCCTTCTCCCAAAATCTTCATGACTATCTTCTCATTGCAGTCATCTTCTGGCTTTGGATTGTTCAACCAACCCTATAGCATCTCCAACTCCTTCTCCCATGGAGTGATCATATTATATGCTTGTACTTCTTCTATTGGGGCATACATCAACATCTTCTCCTTCTCCTCCTCTTTTACAGTCTCTAATGGTTTTCCTTCTGTTGTTGCATCTGCAACACACACTCTGGACTTAACTGGGATGCTTGGTAAGAATACCTAGATTCCCCCAATGATCAGAAGGCACTTCTGACCCTCCTCCATCATCTCTCCTTGTTGATTTAAACTCACCTCTGAGTTCCTGCGACCCTCAACTAGTCTCAACTCACTCCCCTTGTCCACCTGGCATCTAGGGAATTCCTCTCTGCCCACCCAACAGTTTCTGAGATCCTTGTTTGATCTCTTCTCCTCATCATCACTGACACTCTTCTCATCTTCTGGCTCACAAATGTGAACCATATCCTCTTCACCTCTGAGGCTTTCAAAATACCTCAACCACCTTTTCAATAGTTGTCGTTGTCCTCTAGCCAACAATTTATGAACATGCCATTTCACCTTCTTCTTCATGGGCCACTCATATACCCAATGCACCTTTTCATCCTACTGCATTTTAAATGCAAGCTTCTCCATTTGTTCTCTTATCTCACTGAGCTCTTCATCTATCTCAGCCTTGCTTTTCTGCTGGCGGTCTTCTCTTGGACCACGTTCATGGCCTTCAGTATCCATCTTCTTCCTCTACCTGCTACTTTCATAAATCAATTTTATGTAGGCTTTGATACCACATGACACAGGACCCCACCTCAGCAGGGTCTATTGACCTCCCGGTCAATGGATCTTCAAAATTCTCTAAGCTGAAATGGCTCCTCGGTTCCCACTGGAACCTTAATTACGTAAAGGCCATAGGTCCTTTTACGAGTTACGCCTATGCAAGCTAGCACTAAGCACGAACCTCCACTCCACGTGGCCACTGGTGTAACCATAGACCCTACTCAAAGGCGCTTAACATTTCACAAATCACGAAATCGGGACACAGTCCAACACCTTGCTCCAATGTTCGATCCTTGATCCTTCAAAATCCGAACTGGTGCTATAGTGCTAGCTCCTTTCCTAGCCTCCGTCCATATCACCATTCACCATGACCCTGGGCTCCACCTCCAAGCGCATTTGGATTTCGTGACTTGCAAAGTCAGAGGACTTGCTCACCTCTTGTCTTCCCGATTCTCGAACCTCCAAAGTCCACTCGCCCAAATCAACGGTCATGGCTCTCTAGCAATCCGATGGCTTAGATCCTTTCATGAGTTTGGCCCTCGCCAATTCCTAGAGTCTTTCCCTTTGAATTCTCTAATGTGAGAGTCAGAAAAACGTTGATCGCTTGCCATGTGTCCTCTGAATCCAATGGCCTAAACCAACCCTTCACGAATCGAGACTTCACGGCTCACAAAGTTAAACAATATTCCTCCCTTTCCCCAATTATTTAACTCAAGAGTTCCTCGGGACCAAATCAACGGTCTAGAACCCTCCTTTGATCAACAGTTGTTGATCCTTTCGTGAACTCAGGATTTACGAGTTCTCATTTTGCTGCTCTCTCAACTTCCCGAGGTCTGAATCCTCAAAGTTCTAGATATATTGCCACCTGTCCTCTGACGATGGATAGCTCTGATGATTTCAGGACTTGGGACTTCAGAAAGTCCACCCTCCTGTACACTATTTAAGGGTTTAACCCTCGTGCACCTTCCTTCAGATCCAACGGTTGTTGGTCTACACACTTAGATCCTATGGTCCAGATCTAATCTTCCTCCTACACTCTCTCCTGAGTGTCTGGATGTGGATTCGATGGTCCAGATCTTCTCCTCTGCAGTTGATCTACAAATTTTGTGCTCCTCCTCCTGAGCTTTGGTGCTTTCTTCCCAGACTTGGAATATTTCGACATTTCGAAGGCTTGACCTTCGATCTGTCTCCTGCAAGCCCTGCAAACTTGGTTCTCGACTCCCGTGCTTCCCTCCTAAGCTCTTTCAATGAAACTCGACCTCTTTCACTATGTGTGCTATACTTCTCACTAATCCTCCTAAGATTATAACTTACTCAGCCTCTAAGAGTCTCGACTCTTCCTCTTCCTTAGAATATTTTTGGTGCCCCTCCTAGCACACTTATGCACTCAACCTCCTAATCTTTGGAACTTGAAACGAGTTCACTTTGTGCATTCTGATTGCGCTTGACTAGCCTTCAACTGGTTGTCTGTCAACACTTCATATGAGTGTTGGCCTGGTGCACTCCTTGCACAGGTCTTCCTCCAGAGTGTTCAACAACTCTGCTCCTTTCTCTCTTTGAAAGGATATAAGCACCCTCCTGGTAACTTTTTCCCAAAAATTCCTTGCTGAGCCACAGAGTGTTCAGTAACTTTGTAAGTGTCTTCCTCTGACACTTCTCTTATCTCATGACTCAAAACAAATTTCTTCTCATGCACTGTTTTCACTCACTCGATGCCCACCTGACAGATATTTACAGAATACTCAGCAATTATGCCTTCTCTCTGTGCCCTCGTCTGCACAGTCTTTCCTCCAAGGTGTTCAGTAACCTTGAGGCTTCTCCCTTGAGCTTATGATTCTTCTGGTGTTCCCTCCTGGCATGTTCTTTCCTGAATTCAACACAGAACTCAGAAGTGCACTCTTTGCACTGGCTCATACAGTGATCAACACTTTGTCATGCAACCCCTTGCATTAAGCCACAAAGAACCCAGACTAAAATTAGAAAACCCACAGATAGAAAATTTTGTTGGTACCTTGCATATGGAATCTAACACATATCTACAACATCAACTCATAAACACATAAAACACATTCATAAAACACATGGAAACACACACAATGTCATATGCAGGAAAAACGACTCTTTATATTAATATGAATATATGTTTACAATGTGGGTGAGATCAAACTGCAACAAAGTCTCAGATCCATTCTCTCCTCTCTAACATAATGAATTTTGATACAAATATCTTTTCTACAAAAGCGGTTCCTCAAGCTCTTCCCTCCATCTCACCTACTCTCATTAATTTACATTGAATTACATTCAATGGTTGTCTAGTCCGAATCGGATCTAGATCTTATCAACTTGTCAACCATTAAAGGTGACTCCATCTACTATCTGTACAAAGGCATGGCTCTGGCTCTTCCAGCCTTACAACAACTATTGCATTTAATTACAATTTCAAATTTTAAAAAAATGAGAGGGTTGGCGCCTCTCTCCTCCATTGAATGCGCATTGAATGTGTTCTCTAGCTGGCGCGTTGTTGGATGAAGCGATGCTCCTGCATCCTCAAGCCTAACCTCCTTGGCATTTATTTTCATTCTTCAGATATATCTACATATTTTCCTTCAAATATTCAACTAAAATGTCCTAGAAACAAAAATATCAACCCTATCTTCCTGTGTAGTTCTTTTCATTCTTCTAATATATGTTAAGATCTGCCTAATTTTATCTAATTTGGTTTAATGGTTTGTGTTGTTGCATGTTACTAGAGAATAAAAACAATGCATTGTTGTTACACATGCCATCCATTCATGCAATGATCTATTCATTCACCTTATTAATTTACATTTAAAGGGTGTTCATAGAGCTAGGGTTTAGCATTTATAAAAGTAGTTCATCTAGGTCATTTACCTATCCCTACATAACAAGAGTGTATCATTTAAGCCATTTATATATGCACATTGCCTTCTTTTCAATTGTATCACATATTTTATCTTATGAGATGTGTCTCTTTAGTGTAGAAGTGGTTGAGAGAGGGCAATGAATAACATCTAGTAAGCCCTAGATATTAAGTTATTATATTTCTATTATTATATTAGTTTTTTACTTATTAGTAACCTAAACCCTTTAATTGTAACTGTAACCTTGGTTCCCTATATATACCAAGGAGACCTAGTTTTAGTGGGCATTTCATCTTGTACATTTGGTATTTTTGTTGGCACAAGGGTAGACCTAGGGTTCAACGCTTCAACAATGCACCAACAAAACCCTAACTACCAGCCCTTTCAGAAACACCTGCGAAGAAGATGAAGTCTCACCTGAAGTAGTAATAGGGGGTTGCAGGACACAAGTGTCTACAACCATAGAAAATGCAGTGGATCCAAAATAACAACACACAGATATCTAGCTATTCTTACCAAGCATAAACCTACTTTGCACAGTTATATCTCAGATCTAACATAATAATGCATCAACAAAGTAACATAAGCAAAGAACACAACATCAACCACAGAGACACAAAATGTACATGGTTCACCCTCTCCCTAGGCCTACATCCACAGAACTACATTTCTTGATATTATATGAAAACATATAGTTCTATCTACACTCTTAGCTTGCAAATCTCTCTCTCTTTCTCTTCTTCTCTCCCCTCACTACGCATCCAGATGTATGGTTGATCTTCGCACCCATCTAAAGATCTTACAATACTTGAGTGCTCTCGCACACAACACTTCTCTCTCACACAATAACAATGAACCCTCAACCAACTTAGCACCAACCTCTAACCAACCCATCCTAGGTCCTCTAGACTTTTATTTATACATTACAATGACTCTTGGACAACCTTAGGTCGAAACCTAGGTGTCAAAACCCTAAATACCAAAACCCTAGGTGTCTAAAACCCTAGGTAAACTTGACCCACGTTTTTCGGGCTTTGCCAGCCTATCTTTCCTTTTTTCCCATGAAGTGCTCCAAAGCATCCATTCGTGGCTTTTTTCGCTTGTTGAGTTGTCCACAATCCATATTTCTTGTTGATCTGTTATCCTCAATCTTCTCATCCAATGGCTTGGTTTCTCTTACTTCTCTCCTTCTTTTCTGCTTTTTTGACCACTTTGACCCAATCTCAGTTAATGTCCCTTCCACGCAGTTCTCACTTCATCTTTTATTTTCCTTTTTCTTCGCTTTCTTTATTAATCCATACCCAAGGGCCAACATGCCCCCAACACTCACCTGTGACTCATCCCAAGGAACTTCCAGATGGAACCTTCTGTTTCACTTCGACTATAGACTGCGTAGAGAATCCTATGCTTTCTTCTCTATCCCTCCCTACTCTGTGCAGACTATATTTTCTATGTCTGGTACCCATTTTCAACTGCACCTAGTACCTAGACCCTTATCCTTCTACTTTTACTGAGAGATGCAAGGCATCTGGTTGTCATATAACAATTTCAACCGGCTCCCATTTACCAAACCTTCCTTCCATTCTCAATTCAAAGTATTCAACTATGCATCTCCTCCTTTTGTAACATAGGAAACCTCATATGGACCAAGCCAATGTGTTCTGAACTTCCCTGGATGCTTCATGAACTTGTTGTCATATACCAATACTAGATCTCCTTGCTTAAAGGCATTCTTCTTGATGTGTTTGTCATGATAGGCCTTCTCTCATTCCTTTTATATCTTCTGATGGAATCCTACAATAAATCTGTCTTCCTCTAGTTCTACCAACTGTGCAAGACTGTTTTGCACAGCACCAGTGTCATCCATATCTGTAAATGCTACAATTCTTAAGCTAGGAACTAAATATTCAATAGGTACTACTGCTTCTAGACCATAAACCAACTTAAATGGAGTCTGCATTGTCAGCTTCTTGCAAGTGGTTCTATAGGCCCATAAAACTGCCGGTACTCTCAAATCCCAATCATCTCTATTCACACTGCAAATCTTCGTCAGCGTTGTCTCCAAGATTTTATTGAAAGCTTCGAATATGTCATTCGCTTGTGGATGGTATGGAGTGCTCTTCTGATGATGAACTACAAATTCCTGAGTTAAGGCTTCAATAGTATTATTAATAAAATGTGTACCTTGATCACTCATAAGGATCTTTGGGCATCCAAACCTAGTTATAATATCATCAAATACGAAATGCGCAATTGTAGTTGCACTACAATCCTTAACTGCTCTTGCTTATGCCCATTTGGTCAAGTATTTTGTCGCAATGATTATGTAGCAAGCTCATGTGCACTTTCCTGGTCTGTTGATAGGTCCTATGAAATCAATGGCTCATTTCTCAAATTCCTGTAAGGTTAGTTGGGCTGCTAAAGGCATCTCATCCCTTCTGGAAGGTTTCCCAACTATTTGGAATACATCACAAGCTCTGTAGTATTCCTTAGCATCCTTGTGTAAAGTAGGCCACCAGAGGCCAGCTCTAAGAACCTTATGCATTGTTTCTTTTCCTGCATAGTGTCATCCTGCGATGCCTTCATGTTCTTCTACCAGAATTAGTGGTCTTTCTACCTCCATAACACATCTCCTCAAGATCTCATCAGGTTCCATATTATATAGTTGTCCAACTATAAGTGAAAAATATGCAGCACGAACTACCAGTTGTTTCTTCTGAATGACTGTATATTCACGAGGTGCCATTCCTGTTGACAGGAATTGAACTATCTTGGTGAAGTGATCATCAACCTTCCTGATGGCTAGTAGTTGTGCATCTAGTAGTGTATCCTCCAAACTAGTAGGTTCCTCTCCATGTTCCAACCTAGATAAGTGGTAAGTTCCCTTGTTCATTCTCCCTGGCTTGACCACGATCTCAAAATCATATTCCTGGAATAACAGTAGCCATATGCATATTCTTCCCCCCAACACTGGCTTGTTGACAAGGTATTTTAGCGCAGAGTGATCAATGAACATCTTAAAGTGTCCTCCCAACAAGTAGTGATGAAACTTCTGTAGCGCATATACCATGGCTAAATCTTCTCTCTCGGTGGTAGTGTAATTTATCTCATCCATTGAGAGCTTCCTGCTAGCAAAGGCTAACAGATGGTCAATATATCCTTCTCATGGTTGTGCTAGCACTACTCCCAATGAAATAGAGGATGCATCGACATGCACATGAAATTCCTTACTCTAATCTGGGAAAACCAGAATAGGCGTAGTAACCATTTTTTGTTTCAGTGTGTCGAAGCTCTGCTGGCATTCTTCTGTCCAATGAAACTGACAATATTTCTTCAATAGCTTCTCCATGGGTGTTGTAATCTGTGGATATCCCTTAATGAACTTTTTGTAGTATCCAGTATGTCCCAGCACAATGCGTAGCTATCTAACTAAAGTAGGAGGGGGTAGATCAACAATAATGGAAATCTTGGATGGATCTACCAACAACCCCTTCTTACACACAATATGACATAGCAGCACTCCAAAGGGTGAAAAGAAGATGCACTTCTTCAGGTTCAGGGAAATCTGACATTGCCTGCACTTATCCAACATTAGTCTTAAACATTCAATATGATTTTGCAATAGGCTAAAAACAGTCCAATCATCAAAATATGCTTCCAAAAATTTATGTAAAAACTCCTTGAATGCTTCAACCACCACCCTAGAAAATATGGTTGGTGCATTCTTCAATCCAAAAGGCATCACTGTGTACTGGTGGGATCACCATTCTATTGCAAATGTTGTCTTATGGCGATCTTCCTTGGCAATCCTAATATGGTGATAACCTGAAAAATTCATCTGTGAAGGAGTAAACTTCATGTTCTCCCACATTATATAACACTTCATTTGTAGATGGTGTAGAGAATGGATCATGTAAACATGCATCATTCAATTTCCTCAAGTCTATATAGATTATGATCTCTCATGTCTTATTATCTTGAACCACCATAGGTCTAATCCATTCTGACTCTTAAACATGTTCTATGATTCCTGCTTCCAACATTCTGTCTAACTCAATCTTGACTTTCTGCTTATATTTGGGATTCAATCTGTAGGGTCTCTACTTGACTGGCCTTGCATCTGGTTTCAAGGGAATCTTCATTTCTCCCATGGGCCCTTTTATACCCTTCATATCAATGAACTTGGTTGGAAACAAGTATTTATATTCATGCAGTAGTTCTGTGATCTTTTCAATAGTGGCATCATCCCAATAATATCCAACGTTTGCAAGCTTAGGTGCTTGTTCTGTTCCAATATTGACTTTCTTGATTTTGATTGGTTGTCCAATAAAAGGTAGTTTGACTCCTGGTCCTTCTATGTCTCTTTTTCCTTTTGTTTCTACGATGTTCACATTCCTAGGATCATCGTCTTCATCAACATTAATATTGTAACAACCTTGCAATTTCTGAAGAGGTGCAGTCCATTCATCCTCTTCTTGCTCAAAAGGGAGGTTAGGTTCCTCCTCAAAGACTTTATGTCTTACAACTTGTAAAGCTTGATCCACTATAGGGTGTTGAATTTCAAATAAAAATGTAGCTACAAATTTCTAATTCATACCATACCAATCTGCAGTGATGAGGTGCAGTTATGCTTGAAGATACCAATTGATAGGCATTGTGTCCAGTGTGTTAATGAATTTATGTACCCACTGCTCTTGAGGAATGCTGCTCCAGACCTTCTCACAACTTCACACATGGTCTTTCGGACATCTTTAACTTGTGTATCTAACTTCACACCCTTCTACTTGGTCTGAAAAGTGTATTGTCATCAAAGTGCGACATTGCACCCAGTCTGTGATGTTCTTCTTATGTGTTCCCTGCCATCTCATTGGTGTTGCTTTCAAGGCCTCATCCAGTGCTAACAACCTCTGTTGTACTGGTACAATTTCTTCAAAATCCAATAAGAAAGTGTCTAATTGATTTAAACCATCAAATGTGGGCAAGTTGCTTACTTCTGTGCCAATCCAACGAACTTCTCTAGTCAATCTAGCACATCTCCACATAGAAACTTCATACATTTTGTTCTTCTAGTTCTCTAGTGCTTCTTCCGAATCTTATGAGCATGTGTTGTCACTTTGCCAGCTTAAATTCCCATTTGTTGTAGGATTAATGTAATCATGTTGTCTTGCGGTCAATTTATATATATATTCTCTATTTCATAAGAACGGTCTTCTTCTCTGATGGGTTTTGTATATCTGCGACCTTCATCAGGATCAAGAGGTGTAATGACCCTAAGGCCATCACCTTAAAATGTCATTCTTATTTTCTTTAGGTCAAGAATAGTAGAATTATTGAAATCCCAATCAATTCCTAACAGCATGGGATAAGGACAGTTATCGTCAACTATCTCAATCACTTCGAAGTCCACAAAAGTTCTTACTCTGTCGATGTCCACAAGGACATGCTCCAGTCTTCCAAAGGGGCTTATTGACTATTGATTATCCATCATGAGCCTGATAGGGGAATAAATCAACTTCGGTTTTCCCATCAGTGCCTGGGTCTGCTTCGTCATAACATTGAATTCTGACCCTAATTCAAGGACCACATAATCTATATCATAATCTCCAATTTGAGCATTGAGGTGTAGTTCCTTATTTGTCCTTCTCTTTCTAGATACTTGATGTATTGCTTTAGTCAACAGGGGGTCTATCCTGCCTATCTCATATTGTCTGATCAATTTTTTTAGCTATTGTACAACTCTTTCATCCTTAATCAAGTTAATGCAAGTACATAATAATTCCATAAGCTTGCTTACCTCTTTTCCCTCTCTGAGCAAAGTAGATTGATCAAATGCCATAGGAATTCCACATTCTCTTAATTCTGGTCGATCCTTTGATGAAGAAGCCTGATCTCTCCCAAATTATTTTCTTGCCTCTTCAAATGTTTGCTTTTCTTTCCTTGGATCAAACACTTGTGTCTTCTATGTAGCTCTTCTGAACCTGGATTCTTCTGTAGTCTTTCCTGGGGTCACTCTGTCTTCTCCTGTAACAGTGCCTCCTCTAGTGATAACAACGAATCCAGGATCCTCTCTGTGAGGTTCTGCTAAGATTAGTTTTATCTATTGGTTTCCTCCTCGTCTCTCTTGAAGTTTGGATAACAGCACAGGACAGTCTTCAATAACATGTTCAAATGAGTTGCCGTAGTTGCAATTGGTACAAGGGTTCTAACAGTCCCTTGCCAAGTGTCCTGGTTGTGCGTTGTTATAACAAATGATCTGACCTCGACCTCGACCCATGCCTCCTCCTCGTCATCTTCCTCTGAATCCACCGCGAGGGTTGAAGTTACCTCTTCATGGGGAATTAAACTGCGTAGTATTTCCTTCCTGTTGCATCTCTTCTTGAATTCTATATGTATCCCTTGACCTTTCATGCAAGAGATCATAAGCCCTATAGTCCTTCTCATCATGTCCCACATATTTACAGAATGTGCAGTAAAGATTTGTAGGTGTCTAAACGCATTATTTCATGTAATAGAATTCACCAGGGCGATGTCTATTTCTACATGCCTCGCACCAGGGTAGAGTAACCTACTTCAAAGGGCTCAGAGCTCCAGAAGCCAAGTATTCATGAAATAGGGGGTAGTTCTCCTTGTCATGGCCTTCTGATTTTCATCTAATACACCAGATGTCTTCTCTCTTATCTTTTCCCTTGGCTTTCTTCATACATTCAACCTGCAGAGACAAGCTATTTAACTGACTCAAGATTTGACTCATGCCTGAGATGGATTCTCCCATAGGGGATGATTCTATCTTTGTGGTGATCTCCAACGCCTCAGCCTGCGAAGAAACTTTCTGTTGCATCAGAGGGACTCTGATGTGTGGTAGGAGGGAAGCAATGAACCATTGCTTGTTCTGCTTATCTGGGATCTGAAAACTCAACCGGCCTGTTAAAGTCTTAAACCTATGATCAAACTCCCAAACAAGTTCATCTACCTTCTACTTGATTTATTTCAATTATGTAGTGCATTGTGACTCCGACTTGGGTTTCTTGAATTCTCCACTCAACACATTCTTGATCTCATTCAACGGTTTAGGCAGTGCAACTCCATTAACAAACTTCATGTACCAACTCAGTGCATGGTATATTAAGTTAGTAATAAACTGAGCCCTCTTAACTGCTTCATCATTGACCTGCTTAATACTCCATACAGCCTCACATAAAACTAGTGTTGATCAGGATCTTCAAATCCATCTCCCCTAAATATAGGTAGCCTCATCTCATCTTCCATAGATCTTCCTAGGTTTCATGACTGAGTATGTACTGAACTTCTGGTAACAGTGTTCTAAGTGCTCTGGTGACTCTGGCTACTCTGGTTCCTTAATGATGCTAAAACAACAAGCGGAGTAATAATACTTACTTCAACAGGCTACGCAGTTCCTGAAGTTTCTAATTCTTCTCGACGAGGTTTTGTAGTCTTCTCTTCCTATGGCCCAGCGGACCCTGAATGTTCCTCGATCAATAGCTCTTCTTCTTCTCCACTGTAGAACCCTTCGTCTTGTGCTATTGGTTTGTGTCTCTTCTCAAACAGGTTTACTAGAGGAACCTCTCTAAAGGTTCTCCCACTGTGTGTATGTCCAACCTCTATGTCGTTGTCACTGTCTGAATTCTTGAACATTAGCTTTTCAATATAACCAACTATTGTATCTTCAAGATGTTCTTCTCATGCAATAGCATCTTGATCTTCAACTTCAAAAATTGTAAAATTTTTCCTCTTGGTCCTTTAAAGAAATGTCTCTTTGCTTGGCTATATGACTCTACTTTGTCAATAGCAAACTTAGTGATGTACCCTCCAATGGTGCTATCAAACCAGTGATCTACTTCTCTTGATACGACGTTAACAACTCTCTTGACCTTCTTGATCAGTGCCGACGTCCAAACCATAGGAGGTCTAGATCTAATCTCAAACTGGGTATCTGCTAATCTGGCTAACCAATCGTATAGCTCATGAATTCCTCCAAAGAAAATCTTGTGTATATCGGTAAATATATACCTTCCTAACCAATCCTCTGTACTAAGATTAGGGTTATTCTTATGGGCTTCAATGAAGTCCTTTTCTTGTTCTTCTATCCACTTCTAAATCTTCTATCTTCGATGGGAACCACCTTGACATTCCCTCAAGAAGATCTCGGTCCCAACAATGGAACCATTTGTTGGCACGAGGGCAGATACAAGGTTCAACGCTTCAACATCGCACCAAAAAAACCCTAACTACCCGCCCTTTCGAAAACACCTGCGAAGCAGATGAATTCTCACTCGAAGTAGCAATAAGGGATTACAAGACACAAGTGTCTACAACTAGAGGAAATGTAGTGGATCCAAAAGAACAACACACAAAGATCTAGCTATTCTTACCAAGCATAAACCTACTTCACATAGTTATATCTCAGATATAACATAATAATGCATCAATAGAGTAATAGAAGAAAAGAACACAACATCAACCATAGAGGCACAAAATGTACATGGTTCACCCTCTCCCTAGGGCTACGTCCACAAAACTACGTTTCTTGATATTATATGAAAACATATAGTTCTATCTGTGCTCTTAGCTTGTAGATCTCTCTCTCTTTCTCTTCTTCTCTCCCCTCCCTGCGCACCCAGTTGCAGGGTTGATCTTCGCACCCAACTGAATATATTACAATACCCGAGTGCTCTCACACACAACACTTCTCTCTCACACAATAACAATGAACCCTCAACCAACTTAGCACCAACCTTTAACCAACCCATCTCAGGTCCTCTAGACCTTTATTTATACATTACAATGACTCTCGGACAACCTTAGGTCGAAACCTAGGTTTCAAAACCCTAAATACCAAAACCCTAGGTGTCTAAAACACTAGGTCAACTTGACCCATGTTTTC
>SNQJ01S0052902.1:19248-45250 GCA_010110895.2 Picea sitchensis | reverse complement strand
CTGAATGTTCCAGCACCAACTGGATGGAAGCACCAACTTCCAGTTACACAGGCTCCAACCTGCATAACAGAGAACACTTGTTCTCCCTAGCACCACCCTGCCACCCTCGTTTCTCTGGCTGCAACCAGATGGAAGCTACAACTCCTTGTGTTCAAGAACCCACTTGAACCTCAGAGGACAACTGTCCTCCCGAGCAACTCCCTACCTCCCTTAAATATTAATGGTTAAATAAACATTCAGCTTTACAGATAAATCAGTTCTTACCAATCTTTCTTTGTTCTGTAAATCTGGTCTTTTGTTCATTGTTCTGCTTCTCTTCTCTTCCTCTGTCTGTTCAACAAGTAGGCTCTGCATCAACTTGTGCTCTCCTTCTGCTCTGCTTCAACTTGTTCAGTTATTCTGCACTGCATTTTCTCTTTCTGTCATTTTGCTATACTACTTCTCTTTCTGTCATTATGCTCTTATGTTCCATCTCCTTCTGCGCATTCTCTCATCTATTTTTCTTACAGTTTCATTCTTTTTCACATGCTGAAAGACCAACCATCCACAATCTGTCTCATATTATTTTATGCATACCTCCTCGACAGTTCACTTCGCCTTTCCTCAACCGAGACAAGAACACCTGTCCCGGTAACTGAAACGCTAATCGATTCGTCATCATGAGTCCGTTTTGCTAACAGAATCAAAACTCAGTAGTTAACTGTGAGATAGAAC
The DNA here is from genome assembly GCA_010110895.2 of Picea sitchensis. NCBI lineage: Eukaryota > Viridiplantae > Streptophyta > Pinopsida > Pinales > Pinaceae > Picea > Picea sitchensis. The sequence goes on along the minus strand of SNQJ01S0052902.1, from coordinate 44,536 downwards.
AGTAACCCTCTGATCAATACTTGATCCAACGGTTCAGATCCAATCGGGATTTCCCACATCGCGATTTTGACACTCTTGGTGATCAGAGTTTTTGTCACTAACAAATCCCGATCCCCAAAACTCCGACAGTGACTAGAATTAACGGTCCAGATCACTTCTAACTTTAACGGCTGTGATTATATCGCAAAATTGTATATCACGATTTCGGAGTTCTTGATGTCAAGAGATTTTGGCATTACAAGGTCTCGATCCCCGATACTCTGATACAGGCCGTGATCAATGGTCCTGATCATTTCTGGATCTCACGGTCCAGATTCACTCGCGATTTCGCATTTCACATTTTCAACATTCATGTTGCATGCCTTACCATATCTCGATTTGCGAAACTCCGATCTGATATAAGATCAACGGTCCTGATCAATTCTGGATCTGACGGTCCAGATTCACTCGTGATTTCGCATATCGCGAAATCGGCACTTCTGATGTCAAGTGACTTTGCCACTTCAAAGTTCCGATCCCCGATGTCGATGCGCCCCTTTCCACGCGCTATCCCTTCTGGCTAAAGCCATTGGCCCATATGACCGTCAACACATGAACTCGGTCAAACCTCTCATCAGGGTTTCGGCATTTTCGATATCACCATGCACATGCCTACGGAATTCCCGATCCTCCGATCCCCGATTCTCCAATGAAGGAAATCAATGGTCCATATCTCATTCTTGCTTTTACGACTGCGATCAAATTGCAAAATCACATATCGTGATTTCAGGGTTTTTATTGTCAAGTGAATTGAACCTTTCAAAGTCTCGATCCCCGATCCCCAATACTCCACTGACATCACACATGGTTTGACATGTGTTAAATACTGCCACGTGTCACTCTGATTCATGACTTACATGTGCCAGAAGTGTTGAATCTGCCTGACACCTGTCATTACCTGGTTGTGCCACATGTCCCTAGCTGACGTGGTCTGTTGTCATGAGTTGGATCGATGGTCTAGATCACATGTTGATATGACGGTTCAGGTTCAGTCGGGATTTCTTTCATCGCGATTTCGGGGTTTCTGTTGTAATTGTTCATGGGACTCCTGAAACTCCGATTCCCGATTCTCTGATGAAGCCTCCTGTCGAGCTTCTCTCGGTGATGCCCGATCGCTGCCATGCGTCCACATGAATGGACGGTCCAGATCCCGTCGGGATTTCACGATTTTTGTTGTCCCAATGCACACGAGCTCGAGAACTCCAATTTCCCGATGGTCGATATCCCGATGCCTGTCGGGACTTCTCTCCTCTTGTTCATAGGAACTTATCCTTCGTGCAACTTCCGCAGATCCAACGGCTGTCAGCGACCCTGCACCAAATATAACGGCTCTCACTGCGTTCGCTCACTGCTTTCGATCATTCACCTCTCTAAACTTGTCTTCTGTTTGCCTGTCATCTTCAATGTTGCCATCAATGACAAGCATTCGTTGTCTGTTCACTGAATTTGCCAACAACAATAATATGCAGGACAAAGCTTCTCATACCCTCGACTCTTATTTATACTAAATATGTCTATCCAAAAGAACAATCTAGAGGAAGATCGTTCTAGAAGCGGAAGCTTCTATTAGGTCTTATAACATTTGACTTATTCTTCCTTATTGCTAGGTGTTAGCGATAATTCTTGTCTTGGGCTTGAGAGCATCCAGGTCTATAGGTTTCACGAGGAGCGCCCAAGCGCAGCATGGAAAAATCTCATTTTATGGCTTCCAATCAAGTGAGCAGGTGAAATTACGTTGTCAACGGCCCGGATTCATCCATAAGAGCAGATCAACGGTCATCGGGATATCGGGTCTACCAAGTTGACCGATATATAGTGTCAAAGAAAGAGACTATATGCCGAGACTAAATCTAGGTCGTCCGATCCAGTGACACAAAGTGCGATATCTAGTCGGCATATCGGCATTCGGGAGTTCGAAGGGTAAAATTCCCTCGTCATTTCACATCTCGAAACTCCAAACCTCGAAATGCCGATAAGCGATCTTCAAAGCCAAGTCACGATCTTAGCGCCAGGTCACATCAAGCAAGCCTGCAAATGGGGGTAGCCCCCTTTATAATAATGTACTATCTGGGCCATTCATCTGAAGGACGCGTAGTGCATATCCATGTCACGTCAACATTCGGGAGTTTGAGGGGCAAGCGCTCCTCGTCACTTCACTTCTCGAAACCCCGAACCCCGAAATGTCGATAGTGCCCAGAATTGGGCCCATGGTTTTGGTGCCTGGTCATAAAGGAACAAGCCTAGAGGAGGGGCGCTAATGTTTATCATTTGGCCACTCGGGTCCCAAAGTGCCAAAAAGCAACCTCAGTCGTTCATCTTGGAGGAACGCGTGGTGACCGTTAGACCCTCCCAGCATTTCGCCCATCGCGATTTTAATAGAAGGAAAACCTGCTCCTTCCTATTCGTGAACCCTGAAACATCGAAAGCACTCCGGAAATTAGGTGTAGGGTCACGGCCCATGGTCATTCAAGAAAGTAGAAAGGGTTGTACAAAGGGAGGCCAAAGGCACCAGATTGAGTTTCATAAGGGGGGCACTGTGTTCTCCAAACACTGATTCGACGTGATCTAAATCCCAGTACCTGCTGGGAATANTAATTGCAAGGCATGGAGGGTCTGGCAAGCGGTCTGCTCAAGAGGGTCCTGTGTACCCATTTTTCCAGAGAAGCCATGCCCGAGTTCTCGACTAGCCGAAGGAAGTCTGCACACGCTAGCTTGGCACTTAATGGATCAGCTACTCCCCTTGCTAGAGCCACGTGCAGTTAAGATGGCGTCTGTCATAGGTGCACGATCGTCCAGTCTGCATGCACAGACTGTCAGAAGACATGCAGATGCAATGTTTTTAATGCAGCGTCTTGTTTTCACTGTTGTTGTTATTTTGAGTATATGTAGGTGTTTTTTCCATATTTGTATCTATCGATGGTAGAGCGAAGCTCCCGACTGTAAAGTTTTAACAGTCATTCTAGTTCTCTGGTTGTGTATCTATATATGAGATTTCTTGTTTTATGACAAACAGTTTTCCTACTCCATCTAAGTTTTCATCTTATACTAAGAGAGTTCATGATCGACTGATTCACACGAATCATTGCAGTTATGTTATGATAAAGGATTTATTGTTTCATTATTGTATTCTCTAGTTTTCTATGTTTGAATGTAAGAAGATCTTATATTTAAATGCTTTCTCCTACAGTTTGTTAGAAACCTATTTTTTATGACAGACCCTTGCATTCTTCTTGCATAAGTCTTCCCCCCTACTCACCCTTATTACAACTCACTGTTTGAAGTTTATCTAAGACCTCACTTACCCATGCATGCCTGGCCTAGTTTCAAAATTGAAACAATATCGTCTGAGTTTACTTCCATTCGGTCACCCCTTTCATACACAAATCGTGACATTAACTGATGGGCGTTGGGCTCTGCTCCTGTAAGAAATCCAGGAGCGACTTCCAACGCTAACACTAGGCATTATTGATATTGGCATTTATTACATGGAAATATATTGTTCTACCTATGTGAGGGGTTAGGTCCCTAACATGTCCACCCCCTTAAAAACATCCTTGTCCTCAAGGCTTGAGATGAGGAAATTGTTGTAGAATGGTAGATGGTTCCCAAGTGGCATATGTTGGAGTTGTATCTTTCCATTGGACTACCACTTCCTTGATGGTCCTTCACTCATCATAACACTAGGGGTAGCACGATTTTCTTTCTCTTGCACTAATTTCCCTGCACTTCTAGTTTTTAGTGGAGATAAGTCTTTCTCCAGGCCTCCACGCACTACTCCCTTCAATAAGGAAGCTTCTCCCCTCGAGGTGTGTGAAGGCTCACACCTACCTATTTCCCCCTTCACATTCCTTGGTAAAGTCTTTTGGACAGATTCCCCCCAACAAAAATTGGCAAAGGTGAACAATTAATTATATCTCTATAAGATGGAATAAAGTTTATAATCGAATCATCTATCTCAGAGAGTACACTTGGTTCCTGTAAACAGTTTGCACTCTATGAATCTGAAAACCCTACTTCCACGTCCTGTGTAGTTTCTAGAGGATACTCAACTCTCCCCTCCAGTCCCACAGACAGATTATCAACAGGGGTTTCCAGGGGAGGCAGCCTGCGGATCGGACTACCATTGATCCTTACCTTCCTGAGATCAAAGTTTAGTGAAGACAAATAATTTACATCAATTCCTTTACCCTCAATTATCCCCTCTATCTTCCCATCCCGAGATAAAGAACTAACTTCCACACCCCCAGACAAAGCGACATTCCTCTCCTCAAAAGGGTCGCCTTTACCCGCTAAGCACAAAGAGCCTCCATTCCTGGAGGTTCCCCCCCCCTCCACCTAATCACAGATCTGATCCTCTTTTAACCCTGAATGTGTAGGGATCCCCCTTTCCACATAGATTCCTATACCCTCCACTTCCATCACCCTCCCAATCCCAAGAGGCGATCCTATGGAATCTACCCTATAACCCTTCGTCCAATGGCCCCTTGTCCTCTTCGACAAATATTCTAAAGAAAAAATCCCACCAGTCTTTAAACTTTCCTTAGGTTCAGTCTCTACCATGGGCACCTCCTTCCCTAAATCCTCACTCTAATATAAATCACTAACATGCAGTGTAGAATTAATGATTGAAAATAGATTTAAAGACTTATTGATTCCATCATTGTTATCCAGACCCGAAGTAGGCAGGGATTCAGACCATTTCACATCATCAAGGTTTGTCGCTACATGTTTTATAAACGACTCAATATCGCCATCCTCTGCATCCCAAACATGCGAATCTTTCAATTTGATACCAGTACACTGGTACTTCAGATGCCCAGTTTCCTTACAAACTACGCATCTAAATGGTACCCCCAAGTAATCTAGACGTTTCAATACCACCTTCCCCCTCAAAACAATGTCCATTTCAATCGGGATTCCTCCATTTAGATCAACTTCCACAAGTAGTTTACCCACCCTCCTATCCGAACCTGACATAAGCTTTGAGTCAACGTGCAAGAACTTTCCAATGGCATTTCTAATATCCTTAAAATCCTCCAAACTCCATAGATCTAGTAGGAAACCAGGTAGCAAAACCCACAAGTGTCTGAAACAGATGTATTCCTTATCCTGGTTGAAGGAACAGTGTCAACGCTTTAGCATTAAGTTTCCTTGGTTCACCAACCATACCGAGTTTAAAACCATCTCCGCATCCTCTGATTTTTTGAACAAAAAACAGTACCAACCTCAGGTCAGAATTTAAACCACCGAAAAATAACCCAATATTGGACCCCATTTCTCAGCTACCCAACCATTTATATCTCGGTCTTCCATCGCCCAATAGCCAAATCTACCAACCAACCCTCTAGCAGTAAAGGATTTTGCTTCCAACATTCCAATATCCTGGACAAGGGTTAATGTGGGTTTTTCCTTTTTTACCCTCCATGCTTTTGGACCTGCTCGCACTCTGACCTCCTCCTTGTTGTTGTTCACAACTATTTTTAAACCTACTAAGTCTGATGTCTTCGCCCTCGACATTGTCACTGCCACTCTACCGATGCCTTCCACAGAGTCTCGACAGTTTTCCTCCCCCCTTATCTCTGCCCCTTCCTTCCCAGTAAGAGATACACTAGACCTGTCAAACCATCTCTTCTCGTCGCCAGAGCTTGGAAACACATTCTCCTTTGCCTGCTCTAAAATGAAAAGATTCGATTCTAACTTCTCATCTACCTTACAACCTGGCTCTACATCCAAAGCCTCTGCAGATTTGATTGTCGGTAGAGAGGAATTTAATGCACACACTTCCCCTCCCTTTTTCGCTTCCCGAGCGAAGAGGTCATTGATGACCTTAATCACTTTTTTACCTTTATTCCCACTCAAACATACGCCACCTATCCCATGCAACGCACGGTCCTCCAGCTCAACCCCGCCCTTAAACACCTTCACGTCATTTGGGATTAATGAATCGCAGTACTTTCTGAGCTCATCTATGTAGGCCTCATCCGATCTAAACAGGTTCCCCTGGCTCCACCACAGATCCTCTGTCAGGCCACCAACAGGGATCGCATCACATACCTCAATAAAACCTAGGGGTTTATTGATCAGCCCCTATAATCATAAACCCTAGTCTAACCCCTACCTGCATCAAGTCCACCTAGTCAATAGATTCAAGCCACACATCTCTCCCAAAAGCAAGTTACAATATTATAAAATGGTAAAACAGTAACCCAAAGTCTACCGTATCATGAAATTGTAACGAAAATTGAACCAAGATTGAGCATATTATACAAGTGGGGAACGTGGATGGGCAGATGCAAAACTCAAACTCAAACATCTTATAATAGTGGAGAACCTGTTAATGACACAACCATGGGAGTGTTTTTTTATTTTATTGGGTGTACAAGCAAGCATAAAGTAGGTTTGACGTGTTGACAATGGTTGCATCCATCTCCATCTCCACCTCCACCTCCACCTCCACCTCCACTAATCAGAACAAAAACAACGATTCCTACTTTCATTGTACTCATGATATGATGGGCCATTTTCTCTACCAGATACGCCCAATCAAACTGTTGTCTAAATGAGCTTCTATTGATGTTGGAGTCAAATGCTCCTATAATTCCAGTGTTTTACAAGTTGAAGCTTATTGAGCTTTGGTGGACGCAGGGAAAAGAAGGAGTGAATGATCGAGCCCTACACAAACTTGAAGAGAAGACTACATATGACCCTCAAACTCAAGAATACGACTCCACTACTATTGAGAATTGGAGAAATGTTCTTTCTATTGTTGTCTGAATAAGTCGTTTCAAGCTGAGTCCCAATGGTGTAGAGCACTAAGTAAGAGAGTGTGATGTTAAGGAACTTTGTAAGTGAATTTAGTTAACTAGATCAAATATTTGAAAGTGTGTTGAGAAAGGTGAAGAAAACACCATTGAATATAGCCAAATATCGCTCCAAAAGAGTTTGGATGAAAAAATGCAAGATTTTTAAAATGAAGATTTATTGTAGCGTTAGCAAAGAGAAAGAAAATATCGGGTCGTGGGGACTGTTGGGTTGGGTGAAACAGGAAAGACAACACTGGTAGAAGAACTCTTCAATATGAAGACTTCACATTACAACAACTCTAACTTCAATCAGAAGAAAATTTAGGTAAAGGCTTGACTATATCAGATCTGCAAATAAACACTAAAGTTGAAGGTATAGAGATGCTTAAAAAGCATCTATCCTCTTCCCAGTATGAATTTTAGATGATATAGATCGTGCAGATCACATTGATGCATTTTTGCCAGATCAAATTTTTCTCCACTCATATAGCTTAATATTGATTACATCTTGAAGCAAATGTTCTCACAAACTCCAGAGATGAAAATCATCAATTTATAAGTGAAATGGGCTTAATAAGCAACACTCTCTAGAGCTCTTTTGTTGCCGTGCCTTCAATTGGCCCTATCCACTCTCAGGATTCGAATCTTTGGCAGATAAGTTGTTAAATCTTGATAAGTGTTGGGGGCACTTATTTGCGTAAACAATGACACCTTATTAGCATGAGGAAATTGGATACCTCTGAGTGAGATACAAGAAATTAGTTATGAGGCCCTTACTAGAGAAGAAAAGCAGATATTCTTAGACATTGCATGTATTTTCATAAGAGAAAATAGGGATATCGCCATATGAATATGGGACGTCTCTGGATCGAAAGGCTTCTTGGGGTTTCAAAATCTACAAAACAGTCGTTTCTGGCATTGGACACAAAACACCATTTCTGATTTAATGCACCAATCACCTGTAAAGGGTTCAGTCAAGCTTATCTTGGCATCCAAGAAGAAAGGTTCTTCTATCCCAATCACTCGCATCCCCTTATCTACCATTATATTCTCTTCTATGATTTAGTGTAGTGCACTCGCATGTTAATCTTATTTTCTTGATATAAGGCCCCCTCGTGTTTATAATTTGCTCACCCAAACACAAACACAAAACAAAACAATTGAGTGATGAGGATAAAGGAAGTAGTGAAATAGACGAAAATAGTTGAGAAGTTTCTTATGAATTTTTCTTGAACATATTTGGAGGCACACCAACATGCTTTTCTTTTGCATTCATCCAAGCATTCTTTATTTTTTTATTTTACTTTAATTTTCTCCACTACCTACCTATTTTCATATTGCACAATCTTGGGGAGGACCTAACTTCAATTAAACATATCTACCTTCAACACTTTCACCAAGTCATCCATGGTAGATATGAGATTGACCCAGGCCTCCCACAAATTTATTTACATTATTATGGTATATCTACAAATCTGCCTTCAAATCATTAACCAAGTTGTCCTGGAAACAAAAGAACAACTCTAGTTTCCTATGTAGTTCTTTTCATTCTTCTAATATATGTGTAGATATACCTAAGTATATCTAATTTGGTTTAATGGTTTGTGTTTTTGTAGGTTATAGGAGAAGAACAACAATACATCAATGTTACATATGTCATCCATTTATGCAATGATATAATCATTCACCTTATTAATGTACATTTTAAGGGTGCTCATAGAGATGAGGTATAGGTTATATAAAATTAGTTCATCTAGGTCATTCACATGTTCCTACATAGCAAAAGATTCTCTTTTTATTCATTTAATCCATTTATAAATGCATCTTTCCCATTTTTTTGTTGTATCACAGATTTGATCTCATGGCATGTGTACTTTTAGAGTAGAAGTTCCAGAGAGAGGGTGATGCATAGCATAACCCATGTGTCTCTTTAGTGTAGATGTGGTTGAGAGAGGTGATGCATAATATCACCCATGTGTCTTTTTAATGTAAGAGAGAGAGAGAGAGAGAGATGCTTATCATTTCCCTCCTTCCATCACCCTTCAATGCATATTTATAGTCAATGTTCTAATTAATTATTACTATTATAGCATTCAATCACCATTTATAAATGCCTCTTGGATGCCTTTCAATCATATCACAATATTTATCTTGTGAAGTGTGTCTAGAGATGGTGGAGAGAGGGTGGTGTCACCCTCCTTCCATCACACTTCAATGCATATTTATAGTCCATATTCTTATTAAATATTACTATTAAGACATGCAAAGGGTGATATTATTAAGAGTATAATTGTTGCACGAACATACATGGGCTCAAAACTCAAAGACAGAGGAAGTTTTGAGTGAGTTAATAAGTGGACAAATCCAACTTTTCAAGCAAGTTCATTTTTTTTCCAATGACATAAAGTTTCATCCTATTTCACTCATTTTTTCAAAATTTCAGCGATTCCAGTGATCTCAAAAAGGGCAAAACCCCTTACGAGGAAAGTTGCATGGTCAAAATTCCCATTAATGAGAGGAAGCTATGACTTTCATAAAAATTCCTACCTAAATTGGGTGGAGAATTTCATCTTTTGCATTCATCTAAGTATGCTTTCTATTTTTGTATTGCACTTCAATTTTCTCCACTACCTACCTAGTTTCATATTGCAAAATATTAAGGAGGGCCTAACTTCAATTAAAAATATCTACCTTCAACACTTCCACACGCTCATCCATGAAAGAAATGAGATCAAGCCTAACCTCCTTGGCATTTATTTTCATTCTTCAGATATATCTACGGATTTTCCTTCAAATCTTCAACTAAATTGTTCTAGAAACAAAAATATCAACCATATCTTCTTGTTGTTAGATACCCCTACCAGATCTGATCGGAACATTGAGATTTTTATGTGCTTTTGGTTGTGGTGTTTCGCCAAACACTTAGCAGATTTGTCTTCTTGAGTTGTTATTTTACTTCTTTATGGACTGTCGATGCATATATGTGAATGTTGGTAGCTTGTTGTGTGTTTCATAGGTTATATATTCCACCAAACAGTTTGTAGACAATATTTTTTATTGTCAACCTTAGTGGATTATGGGTTCTAGAGTTTTGACAACGTTTAGTATATACACCCAATCACTACTATTACCCTCTTACTCTGTCTAGTTGTAGATTACCCTCGATGTTGATATTGTCTCAAATGCTTTGTGGTCATCCTCCAACCCAACTATGAACCATGGTTACTGTTGTTGTGTGTGTGAGGTTGTTGTTTGGTTGTTTTTGTGAATTTTTCAAGGAATATTGGATGGTTTTATGCCACAAAAGGTTTCCAGTTTGCATGCAGATATTACAACAAGGATACCAACATAATATGTAAATAAAATTACTAAGACAACAAAGAATATCACAAGAGTTTGTCTTTATTTATCATTCTCTGGCCTGTTTACAATAATAACTGAGTTTAGAGGCCCAAATCAGCTCATCCAAGAAGAATATACCCAACAGGGTGAGCATATGAACTCCACAAATAAAAAGAGACTCTGTTGTATAAGAAAATCGGCCCATGCAATAGGAATTTTGGCCTTCTCTCTGAGATCGACCTGCCCACCAGAAAATACAGGCCTGTCTCTAAGCTACACCCTCCCTATGATGAAAATCGTTCCTCTTCTTCAACAAAATTTTCCCCACCTTGAAGTCTCAACACCTATCCAAAAATACTATCCCCTCTCTTATGGAAATCGATCCTTCATAAGGAAATTCATCCAACCCAAGGGAATGACCCCAACGACAATGAACTCGGCCCCTTTCTACAAATACTGAAGAAATTCATCTCCAAAACAACAATAATATCATTCCACATAGAAATACACTTGTCTCATGTCAAGATATGCACCCAACAGTCAAGGAATGTGCCCAGAATAATGAGATTCAACCCCCACAAGGATTTATCAACCTTATTTAAGAAATTCGCCATCTATAAACCCCAAACTCAGCTGCTACCTTCGGAAACATAGTCACCCATGAAGAAAACTCAGCTACTGAATGTAAATCTACTAACAATGAAGCATAATGAAGAAATCAGAGTGATATCTTCCTGCAAAATGACTAGCTAGGGTGTATCGTTGCAACACTGAAATTGATCCTAGGGTTTGTCACCAAAACCCTCAAAACCCCAAACTATAAGAGCTCTCCATGCTAAGGGACCAAATAAAAAATAATCAATCAACATCATCGGAGAATAGAGGCCTTTGTCTCTCCTTTATACCCCCATGTTCACCTTTTCTCTCCAAGTGACATTTTCTTTATTTTATTATTCCTTGACTAAATCACTTAATTAATTAATTAACCATTTTAACTCTAAAATGTGATTTATCCATCCTTATGGCTTCTCTGGCCACTGAAAGTCACTTCTCGTCATCTTATCCTGTAGTGCTCTTCCTCCCGATTCCAATTAGCTATTACACTAAGAGGTTTCTCCAAGTAATATGCCCATTATGACCTTCTTAGTGAATTTAATTAAAATATGACCCATAATAACTCAAAATTACGAAAATTGTCGAAATGCAATGAAACCAAAGCCAAGTTTTGCGGAATGGAACTTGATGATGAAATATGATGAACGATACAAGTTGGGCCCAATAAAACCCCTCAATATCTCCCAAACTCGTTGTCACCCTTATCTGGAAACTATGTTAGGCATAACACTCTGTAATGTAATAATGCCCCAAAATGGGGATATTACACCTGTGTAGTTCTTTTCATTCTTCTAATATATTTTAAGATCTTCCTAATTTTATCTAATTTGGTTTAATGGTTTTTGTTGTTGCATGTTACTAGAGAATAACAACAATGCATTGTTGTTACACATGCCATCCATTCATGCAATGATATATTCATTCACCTTATTAATGTACATTTAAAGGCTGTTCATAGAACTAGGGTGTAGCTTGTATAAAATTAGTTCATGTAGGTCATTTACGTATGCCTACATAACAAGAGTGTATCATTTAAGCCATTTATATATATGCACATTTCCTTCTTTTCAATTGTATCACATATTTTATCTTATGAGATGTGTCTCTTTAGTGTAGAAGTGGTTGAGAGAGGGAAATGAATAACATCTAGTAATCCTTAGATATTAAGTTATTACATTTCTAATATTATATTAGTTTTGTCCTTGTTGTCACTGAAAAATCGTCCACAATATTTCACACAACAATTGAATAAAGACATCAATTCTAGCAACAATTAGTCCACCTACAACACCAAAATCCATCAAAAAGGAAAAAAACAATATATTTGGTTCAAAAATCAAAGTGCGCAAATTCACAAAAGGAAGCCCGCGCATAGTGCATAGGATAACATAGCCCTTAGTGCACATTGTGTGCAAGATGCATGATTGTCTACGAGAAAATCCACACACTTCTCTGAATGACACATTTATGAATCTTGTTGGCCTCTCAAGCACTTCTAGTCCGACCCCCAACACGATTTGACACTCAGATCTGAGAGAAATATAGCTTGGAGACTGGTCAAGGGCTAGGAAGTGCCCTAAAAGGCTCCTTGTTCACACTATGAGCCAATTATATCTTTCCATGAATGGACACTATAAATATGTGTCATGGGTGTGCTAGAAAAATAAGAACTTCAAGGTATTGTTATGCTGGAAGAATTCTTCTTTGAGAACCCTCTTTTCTCTTTGAATCATTCAAGCACTATAGCAAGGGCCACTCCACTCACCTCTTGATAGGATTGGCATTGTATTTATTCACCATTGTCACTTGCCATTGCATGAAGAGAAGAGATCTCTATTAGGGAACTCAAGAGCCCTCCCAAGGAGGAAGAGGGAATTCATAAGTCCCTGCCTTTCTCTACGGTGTTTAGCCTATCAATATATTGATCCATTGGTAGCTATGTATTGGTCATTTTTTTCTTTTCATGATTCTAGTTCTTGCAAGCTTATCTAACAAACCTATGTCTTGTTTAGCTGACTTAACTATATAATCAACTCACAAACCTATGTCGTGTTTAGCTGACTTAACTAAGCATGCAATTGTTGTGTTTTTTCTCACCCATGTGACAAAACCAACACAATATATTGGTGACCATATTGGGGATCGGTTTCAAATTCCTCCCTATTTAAGTCTTAAGAGCACTTCTTTTTAGTTGTTTTGATATGAAGGTACCAAAACCAACCTATTCTAGCCTTCCAAAGTCAAAATTTAGAGCTAAGGCAAGAGAATTTCACATGGAAATTTCTTGCCCGATGTGTGACAGGAACAGCATGGATTTCAAGGCACACGAACATGCACTCTGCACACTGTGTGTGAAAAAAACTTCATTATTCTACGCATTTTGTGCCCTCTGTGTGCCTATCAGAACTACAACTCGTGCATAAGTTCATTTTTTGCAAATTGTAAGGTTTTTTATGAGTGGTTTGAGGGCCCATTGCCTTGATATTGTAATTTCCTGCACTTTGTAAAGCAACTACACTTCACTTAGAGTCCTTTCTCACAATAAAGGTTAGCTAACATAACCACATAGGGGTAAAAATAATCACTATTCTTCTCTTTGCTTTGTTGCCACATGGATGGCTCATTTGGCATTTAAAATTTTGAGCTGAAGTTATTGTTTTTTCAAGCACAATCAATTAATTTGGGACTAGAAATCAATTTTAACCCTCACATATTCTCTTCCCCCGCACCCTAGTGTGATCTCGGGAATCAAAAAAGGTGGTTGAAAGGAAATTTCATCTCCCTTAAAAAATCATTAGGAGAGGACAAAGCCCCCCTAGGGTTCCTCTTAGTTTTGGAAATCATCTTAAAATATTTGTACGAGCCCATACATGCCCACATATTTGCAATATTAGGATAATTTCTAAAATCTTTCTTAGTTTAGACAACACTCTAGGAAAGTTTTAAAGATCAAGTAACGGGCCCATACATGCCCACATGTCTACAATTCTAGTATAGTTTCAAAATCTTTCTTATTATAGACAACATGCTAGAGATTTTAAAGGATTTGTAAGGACCCATATGTCCACATTGCTAGTCCTTTAGGGCTTTAAATATTCTACAAGGTTGTACCAAAGACACATAGTAAGCTAGGTAAAAATATTTGTAAGGACCACAGGAAGTCCACATGCTTCAATCTCACACTTAACTTATTAAAATATTTTGCACAATTTTCACTTTCTTGCACACAAAGCCACTCCTCAGACACATAATTTCTATTAGAATAGGGGAGGTCAAAGTAAGCTTTCTTTTTTAGTACCCACAAAGTACTTCAAAAGACTTCTGAAAGATCCGACTACTTCTTTGGAAATTGTCCACACCAATTTAATTCAAATGAGGTTGGTCCATGACCCCAATCTCTCATCCCACCACAGTAATTTTTCCTCCACAGGAGGTGCCAAAAGAATTTTTTTAGTCTAGGTAGGATCACGAGTGTAAGCATCCAAATAATGCCGCATTATCAAGTTCTCACATTTTGAAACAATAAAAGTTGAGAATAGGGATGTGTCAAATCCTCCAAGTCAAGTGTTCATATACCATAAGGCAAGGAGATAACCATGAAGGGTTGAAGGCCGAGTTCCAGTTGTTCTGCGCATCCCTCCTTGATTCACCCAACTCTTGTGAGGACATCCAGCCCATGACCCATTTCTTAGGCCAAAAATTTTAATGTCGCACTTTGACCGAGGTACTTAGTGGCCAAACATAGGATATCCACCTAGGTGGTGATTGAGGGCTGCAATCACACCTTGATCATATTTTGTGTGGCTATTGGGAAATGTTGTCAGCTCTTTCACGATATGAACCCTCTACCCCTCATTATGACTGATTACTTCAACCTTCACTAGTTCCTCTTCTAGTGGCTTCAGACCTCACTGTTGAGTGCTATTGGAAGGCCCATTGCTAAATTGAGAGGAAGGAGGATAGATCTTTTAGGACACGAGCATTTGTTTTTATTGTTCCCCTACGTGAACAAAATCCACCTATCCACATGCTTGTTTATTTACAGTTGATTTATGTATGATGTTCATTTGATTACATGCAATTGTGAGTTATACTATTTTGTGAAGGTCAAAAGCTCTTGTTCATTTATTTTTCTCTTGTCACCATTTTCACACATTCACTTTGCCAGCCAAAACCATAGGGGAACCACATAATCCATGTCATTCTAAACGCTTACATAATCTCCCTCCTATTCTAGGAGGAGTCCCTAGTCTTGCCAACTCACCGACTCAACCATCTCACACCCCTGTGAGTGCTACTATTTTGGGATCAGCTTTGCTTGGTTCCACTTTTCCTGGGTCAAATACCCAAGTTCATTCATCTGTTAGTTCTCCTTCACAAGGAGGCGGGGGTCAAACTTATTCTCAAGGAATAAGTACAAACCCACCAAACCCCACTCAAGGGATGGGCCCATTACCACCACACACTGAATGGATTTGGAACTAATCCTCCACAAGAATCTCCTATGCCATACTTGACATCCCTCAACATTCATGATTTAACCAAACTCACAAATGATCATGTTTTGCATGACACCACTTGGCCCAATATGCGCACAAAATTTGCCTTCATATATTCCAAAGTTTGAAGGGAAACCAAGGGAAGATCCCGCCAACCATGTTATGATGCTTCCATATGGTGCTCTTCAAACAACATCATGGATAATTCCATACTCTTAAGGTTATTTCAAAGAACTCTCAGCTGCTTTGTTTCTTCGGCCAAATGGTATGTGGACAAAATCAAGGTCCCATGTGACATTTGAATCACTGGCGAGCCTTTTGTCCTTTCCAATTACGGTTAGATCATGATATTGGCTTAGAACTTCTCTCAGATTTTAAACAAACCTCAGCCACATATATCATTGACCACATTCATGATTGGTGTAGGCGACGTAGTTTGTGGGTGGATGAGGACTGTTTGTGTAAGGCAGAAACCACCAAAGATTAACGTTTCGATTGGTTTCTTAAATCACTTGTCCTCATTACATCACCGCCAAAGAATCTTAGCATCCACTTTTTCACCTCGGTGGAAGAAGCCATCAACAAGGCTGAACAATACGACCTCATCTATACTTGATCGAGGTTACTTGTACACATTTATTACATGATACACAGACCCACACCATTTAGCCGGAACCAGAGCACGGGTTGTCCCGATTCTTGGATGGGTTGGTGGTTCTGCATATGACACCACCTCAACCACATACACGGTCACCATGCCTACTTATGGGGTTTTGGAAATCAATATCCACAAACATGTGGAGGGACGTCTTATTACCCCATAAGATGGGATAATTTCTTATAGTATTTTTATATATTTTTAATATTAATAAAACCAGATGGGATAATTTCTTATAGTATTTTTATATATTTTTAATATTAATAAAACCAATTTAAATCTATTTTGAAGTTAGATTTACAATATCAGTGTAGGTGGACATGCAACCAAGCGATTCAGATTTGAAGTTAGATTTACAATATAATGTGTAGGTGGACATGCAACCAAGCGATTCAAATTTGAAGTTACAATATCAATGCAAATATTAGTGAGATGTGGGATGAAGATGGACCTTTTGAAATATCTATTTTCCATCCAAAAACAAAATCCCAAGATCTTTAAACAACATAAACACTTCAATTCACTTGGATGTTTAGTTTCCACTACTTCCAAGATATGTTAATTATATAATTACAAAGAAACTTTATGATTAAATTATGTTTTTCATTTGAAAAATATATATTTTTTTACTTTTATTTACTTTTCATATCTTACACCTCTTTACTAATTATATTTTATTTTTTTCCATTACTTTTCCATCCCAGTGCAATGTCAAACATACATACACATTTATGCAATCACATGAAAGTATTTGATATATACTCATAAACATATACCAAACACTTCTTTATCTCACTTTTTATTTACAAAACATTGAATTATACTGATAAATTTTTTACCTACCATTAATATCATTGTAATTTAAATAACTTGAAAAATACAATAAAACAATATAAATTTTATTTTAATCACTTACATAACACACAATTGTTTAGAAATAATTTAGCATCATTCAAAATTAATTCAATTAAAACATTAAATGCCCTTTACTTACCATGCACGTAATTATTTCCATCAATTTTGATTATTAAAATTCAATACAACTAAAATATGAAACACCTTTTTCAATTACTTGAAGATATTTTCAAGTCATTTTGATTTCACAAACTTAATCTTAAATTTGTTGATGTTATATATGTATAACTTCAACTAATTAAAATCTTGATCATATTTCTATTTTTTTAATTTTTTTATGTTTCTAATTTGTAAAGTTAGTAGATAGTTATAATGATTTATATAATATTTGGAAAATTCAATTTATAATTTACTTATGATTTTAAATATTTAAAAATTTAAATATTTAAAACAAAGTTTAATGAAAAGTAAATAATTATTAAATATATATTTATGTCATTTTATAGTTATTATTGAGTGTTATTAGAGAATGTTAGTCTTATTCAAGGATAATTACTAGACTTTCACTCCTAGTAGATATCTCTTGGTTTTTGGACATTTGCCAGATACCTTTAGGTCTTGGAATATTAACTTATTTCCTTAAAGTCTTAGCCAATTAGAAACAATGTTACGTCAAGCTACCTCCAATTCTTAACTTAATTTCCATACATGCAATGAAAGACTATCCCCAATCACAATCTAACCTCTTATTAAAAAAAATGTAAACTATAACTTTTTTCCCATATAAAATTTCTCCATATATTAATATATGTTGTTCACAAAATACAGAGATTTCTTACCATGATATACCTCCTCCAAAAGCAGTAACTGAGATCAGTACAATATAAGAGCAGGTCCAAAGTGAGATAGACCTACAAAATAGATGGAACTACCCATCCCAAATACAAAAATGGCCATACTAAGGCTACAACCCTCCTCTGTGAATACTATCCAAAAGATAACATAGATCCGGAATGGATATGAAATCAAAAATAGTCTCCCACAAATAGTAACAAGTCAGAAATCCAGTATAGACCGAGACCGCCAAGTGAGACAGTCATGTAAAGAGAAATAAAGAAAGTGGGAGGCCCTAATGGCCATCATGCCATTTATTGAAATGTATATTTCCTTTTGATACCTATAGAGAAAGCTTTGATAGCGCATTTGCCTCCATATTCTCTTCCCTGTATATATGATCAAATTTAATATTAATGAAGAGTGAAGTGAGTTCTCTAATCTTGGTCATCCAGCCCATAAGATTGGTAAATTTTAGATTATAGTTTTGATTTATCCAGTCTATAACAATCTTTGAGTCCCCCGGGACATGGAGATGTGAAATATTCAATCGATGAGATAATGTTAATGAAGACTACAAGCCCAACAATTCTTCCCTGGTATTTGTGCCCTGCCCACAATTTAAACTCCATTTGTAGGTAATCCTACCCATAGTCTTTAGTACACCCCCAACTCCACTAAGTAACCCATTATTTTGCGTTGCTCCATCGAACCAACGAACAGATTCCATAATCAAGTCCGGAGTCCTCTTGACCATGATCCATTTCCCTTTCAGTACTTGACTATGAGTAGACTTCAACATCCCACTGATTTGGAAACTAACCCTCTGTGATGAAGGAGAGACACTATCAAATATACATTTGTTTCTTTCCAACCATAAAGACCAACAAATAATTATTCTTAATGTTTTATAAACTTTCTCTGCCTTTTGCCAATTTTCTATACATTCATTTATGGAGGAGCCTCCCCAAGGTGTTGTAAGCTTAAAAGTATCATGTAAGGTTTTCCACATATCTATAGTAAAAGAACAAGTTAGAAATAGATGTAATATGGACTCTTCATCACAGAAATAGAGAGAACAGATATTCGGGCGAGCCCAACCTCTCCCTTGTAAGGAGTCCCATGTAAGGATTTTACTTTCCAAGACTAACCAAAAGAACAGTTTTAATTTGTATGCCAAATCCCATCTCCATAATTGTCTACACCAAGAAGAGATTTGATGCAGACAACATTCTATTGCTAATGCATTGTACACAATTTTTGTCGATAAGATTGACGACTGGTCTCCACCCATCCACAGTAAATTATATTCTCTCGTGCACAGCTTGTAACACACCCACCCTTATGAAGGAGATACTATAGTGTAAAGCCTCTAAATTTTATTCTTTTATTCTCCCGCGAGAACAAGCACTAGGTGCAAGCCCCCTCCACATGACTACTATCCGTGACCACAAGACCAACAAAAGGCGCGTCATGAAATCGGGTATCGGGTCCTTGTGTGTGAATCACCTTGACTCTCCCGATATTCGATCTCCCGACAGGGGCCTAACACTTGCTAGATCCTCCTTCATATGACCATCGACTGTGACCCAAGGTTCAACCTTAGGCGTTTATCGAGACTTCATGTTTCGCGAAGTTGGAGGGTCACTCACCTCCCTTCTCCTGATATCCGAAATGTCGATATCTCCTCGCCATAGATCAACGGTCCTGATTATTCCACGATCTGAAGGTCCATATTGCATCAATATTTTGCGTATCGAAACTCTCGATGTGATTCACCTCCCTTCTCCCGATATCCCGAAATACCAATATTTCGGAGCACCATATTGATGGCTCGCGCTCCTCTGGATTTGACGACCACTATCAAATCGCGAACTCGGGCCTAGCGAGTTCTCACGATTCTCTCCTTTGATATTTCTCTCTTATGAGTCAGTGAAATGTTGAACCCTCGCCACGTGTCCCCTTCCTATGAACGGTTTTGATTAACTTTGAAACTTCGGGGCTTCGCAAAATTCCACTCTCCTGTGCACTTTCAAAGGCTTAGACCTCGTGCACTGGATCTCATGGCTATGGTCCTTAGTGCATATATCCAATGAACGAGATTTGTCCTCTCCCCGTACGCGAACTCTGAACTCGGGGATTTGAGGGGCTAGAGGGGTTAACTCCTGCGTTATTTCCCATAGCCAACGGCCATAACAGCCCTTGGATCCTTCTAGATGGATCTCGTCCATCCGTCCTTCAGACAAGGAAAACCTTTCCATTTCGGTATTTTCCTATCACTATTTTCCTAAGTTCTCACCCCGAACAGGTTAGGGACTTGGGTCTAGAATTTCACACGGCACGAGGTCAGGGGAGAGTATTCTCTTTAGACGGGTGGTTCAAGATCTACACAAAATTTCCTATCTTGGCCATTTTATGACTTATGCCTAGGAAGCCCTCCGAAGTGAAGCTGGGCATACAGTTTATCAGTGGGAAATCTGAGTTTCCAAGGAGATGGAAGCATATGCATATCATAGCCATTTCACACAAAGATATTCATACATGCATATGTGTGTGTGTGTGTGTGTGTGTGTAAAAACCAAGAAATCATTTATCATTCTAACTCAATAATTAAGGCCGAGAAAATACTTATCAGAATCAGACAATGTGAAGTGACTACTGAAAGGGGTGCCCGTTTCCACCCAACCGTAGGCCCATTCACTCCAAATGGATTTACCACTAGCCACCCCTAAGCTAGACCACGATTCTCTACAACACAACCTTTTCTTCTCGCTCAGCCACAATAGGGACAGAGGTTACTCTCCTCCTCCTGTAAGATCCTGCCAATGGTTTACATGATACCAGGCAAGGAGGACTAGACTCGTTTATCAGCTTGTATCATAACCTTCTCTACCATTTCCTTTGTCCATAACACTTAATTTTTCAATTGTTCCTTGAATCCCCAAGATTCACTTCCTATAATATACCAGATATAAAAATTATGCAGAATAGAAATAAAATTCTAGAAATGGAAGAATAACAACAATATAACTAGAACAATCACCACAATAACACAGAAATGATATAAGAATAACATAGAAATAACACTTTGATTCTGAGAGCAATGTTCACAGGCCTCTTTAAGGGGGCAACCTCCAGTCGAGAAGATCTCTATTACAATAATATCCAAGCTAGGGTTCTCATACCCTCAACTCCTATTTATACTAAATATGTCTATCAAAAGAAGCATCTATAGGAAGATCCTTCTAGAAGCGAAAGCTTCTATTAGGTCTTCTTACATTTGACTTATTTTATTTTATTGCAAGGCCTTATTAATATTGACATTTATTACATCCGAATATATTGTTCTACCTATGTGTGGGTTAGGACCCTAACATGTCCTGCCCCTTAAAAACATCCTTGTCCTCAAGGCTTGAGATGTGGAAATTGTTGCAGAATGGTAGCTAGTTCCCAAGTGGCATTTGTTGGAGTTGTATCTTTCCACTGGACTAACACTTCCTTGATGGTCCTTTGATGCAGGCGACGCTCATGCCGGTCCAAAACTGCTTTTGGTTGTATCCAAATCAATCCTTCTTCAGCTAACTTGGGAAGGTTGTTTTGAATTTGGCACTTAGTTTCAATCACCTTCTTTAAGAATGAAACATGAAAAACAGGATGTAGCTTCGAATGACTGGGCAAAGCTAATTAATAGGCCACCTATCCCACATGCTTGAGAACAGTATAAGGACCATAAAATTTGGGCGCTAGCTTCTAACAATGCTTGACCTTGAGGGAATTTTTCTTGTAGGGTTGCAGTTGAAGAAACACCTAATCCCCTTCTGCAAATTGACATTCAGAGCGACCTTGATATGCTTGTTACTTCATGTGATTTTGTGCCATGACCAAATTCTCTTTGAGGGTACGGAGAATATTCTCTCGAACTGTAAGCGTTTGGTCAATCGCCTGGACCTTCGAGACACCAGGTGAGTATGAGAGAATTGAAGGTGGCTTTTGTCCATATACCTCTTCAAAAGGAGTCATGCATGTAGCTATATGGTATGAAGTGTTGTACCACCATTCAGCTAGGGGTAACCTTTGAGCCCACTGATTTTTCTTTTCCGAGGAAAAACACCTCAAATATGTTTCCAAACACTTGTTGACAAATTCTATTTGACCATCAGTCTGGGGATGATAAGTTGTGCTGAGATGCAATTGGGTGCCTTGTAGCTTGAACAGTTCTTGCCAAAAATTGCTAGTGAAAGTTGGGTCGCAATCATAAACAATAGAATGCAGCATGCCATGAAGCTTGAAGACCTGATCCATGAAAAGTTGAGCCACCGTGGATGTTGTAAATGAGTGTTGAAGAGCACAGAAATGAGCATACTTGGAAAGGCGATCAAGAACCACCATTATGACTGATTTATTTCCTGATTTGGGTAAGCCTGTAATAAAATCCATAGAGATATCCCTCCAAATAGCAGGTGGAATCGGAAGCGGTTATAGTGTGCCCAGAGATTTGATTATTTATCCCTTGTTGTGTTGACACACATCACATTTAGCAACAAAATTACGAATGTCTTATTTTATACCATCCCAGAAAAAAGAGCGTTTGACCCTGTCATAGGTTTTGGTGAACCCGGAGTGCCCCACTGTGGGTGTAGCATGAAGCTCAGAAAGTATCGTGGATTTAAGTTTTGATTGTTTACTTAAATACAAACAGCCTTTGTATCGAAGCTCATCATGGAGCCAAGAGTACCTTGGGGAAGCTGGGATCATTGGACTACAATTTTTGGATCAGATCCAAACTTTTGGGATATTGTAGTCATTCCTGGCGAACGGCTTGGAGCCACTCTGGTACAATGAAGGAAAGAGAAAAAAGGGATCCTTCATCTTCATATTTTCAGGAAATTGCATTCGTGGCCACATTGTCTTTGCCTTTTTTGTAAATGATCTCATAATCATATCCAAAGAGCTTAGTCACCCATTTTTGTTGCTATGGGGAGGAAATGCGTTGTTCCAGAAAATACTTGAGGCTTTGATGGCTTGTCTTAATTTGGAAGCGTTGCCCCAATAGATAAGGGCGCCACAGATCAACGACATGCAGAATGGACAACATTTCCTTTTTATAGATTGATTTTCCCAGATTTCTTTCAGACAGTTGCTTGTTGGTAAAGGCCAAAGGCCGACCCTCTTGCATAAGGACAACACAAATTCCTTTCCCTGAGGCATCACATTCCAAGACAAAGGTCTTTGTGAAATCAGGGAGGGACAGGATCGGAGTGGTGCACATGGCCATATTCAAGGTTTGAAAAGCTTGAGTAGTTGTTGGAGTCCAAGTGAAAGAGTTCTTTTTTAGGAGTGCAGTGAGAGGGACTGCAATCTTTCCATAATTCTTAACAAACTTGCGATAATAACCTGTTAAGCCCATAAATCCATCCAAGCTTTTGAGAGTCTTTAGGTGAGGCCAGTCTTGCATAGCTTCAATCTTTTTAGGATCCACCCTGACGTCATCCTTGACAACCAGATGACCCAAGTACTCGACTTCTGAGGCGCCAAAAGCACATTTAGACTATTTCAGGAAAATTTGGTGTTGAGAGAGTAGATGGAGAACTCGATCCACATAAGAAAGATGGTTTGTCTAGGTTTTTCTATATATGAGGATATCATCAAATAAAACTAAGACAAAATGACGGATAAAAGGACGGAAGACATGATTCATGAGGCTTTGGAAGGTGGGCTTTGGAAGGTGGAGGGGGCATTACACAAGCCAAAGGGCATGACCAAAAACTCATAGTAGCCCTCATGAGTTCTAAAGGCAGTCTTGGGAATGTCTTCCTCTTTCATACGTATCTGGTGGTAGCCAGAACAAATATCAAGTTTAGTAAAGAACTGGGCACCACTCAATTCATCCAAGAGGTCATCAATGACATGAATGGGAAATTTGTCTTTAATGGTAAGTTTGTTGAGGGAACGGAAGTCAGGACACATTCACCAAGAACCTTCTTTCTTTAGGACCATGACCACAGGAGAAGAGTAGGGGCTCATACTAGGGCGGATAACGCCTGCATTAAGGAGTTCTTGGACCATTTTCTCAATTTCATTTTTTTGGGAAAAGGGGTGACGATACGGACGGATNTGACGATACGGACGGATATTGGGAGGAAGGCTTCCTGGTACAAGGGGAATGGAATGATAATGAACACTACGGGAAGGAGAGAATCCCTGGGGAGTGGAAAAGACCACTTGATGTTTAGAAAGGATGGATTGGAGGTCTTGTGGCACCGAGGGTGACTTTGTTTCTTATATGGCATGGAGTTGGCAAATAACACCAGAATGACCTTTTTTGAGCATCTTTTCCATGCGATGGGAACTAATGATCTCAGGTGAACTGACGGTGATGCCATGGAACTTATATTGGTGGCTCTCCTGGTCGAATTGCATGGTTAATTCCTTAAAATCTATGAGAATGGGACTCAAAGTCCTTAGCCAGTCTACACCCAACACAATGTCACAACTGCCCATGTCAATAGAAAACATATGAGATTTCAGGTGGTAGTCACCAATTTGGAGACACACATTTTCACAACACCCCCCACATTTCATGGAGCCACCATTAGCAATCATGATTTGGAAATTATTGACAGCATGGATGTAGAAATGAATTTCTTGGGTAATGCGGCAATGAATAAAATTATGGGTGCTTCCACTATCAACCAGAATGATGACCTTCCTATGCTTGATGTAACCGATTAGCTTGAGGGTTTGGGGAGCAGAAAAGCTAGTGAGAGCATTGAGGGAAATGACCAGTTCTACTTTGGGAGGGTCTGACGGAGGGGTTATGTCAGTGGTTTCAGGTGACTCAGACACAAGGGGAGTTTCAACATCCTCTTCTGAAATATTCTCTGAGATGGCCATAAATTTTTTTTGTTCCTTATACTTGTGGCCCGGGAAATATTTGTCATCACAATTATAACAAATGACTTTGAGTTGGCATCCAGCCATTTCATCCCTGGTCAATTTTTGGATCTTTAGTGGAGTGGAGGGAGTAGTGGGATTTATTGGTTTAGTGTGAGGGATAAATAATAGTTTTCGGTTTTGAGAAGATACAACTTGTTTTGATTCTTTAGCTCTTTTAGTATCCTCCACCCAACTCTGAGGACATGTGCCCGAATCTCATCCTTGAGGCCACTGATAAAACACTCTCAGAAAAAGGCATCAAACATGCCCTTTGTCCGAAAAGCCAAGCGCTTAAAGGAAGATATAAAGTCTTCCATTGTTCCTGATTGTTTCAACTTTGTCAAATGAACCAAATGGTTGGTGTTAGTGTCAAAGTGTTCATAAATCTCTGCCACAAACTGTGTCCAAGCAATATACCCTTGACAGGAAGTTTTTCTCCATTGCCACCATTGCCAACATTCTTGATCTAGATGGAGAACACCATACCAGAGTTTGGCCAAGTCATCTGTAATGCCATATAAAGAGAAATAATGTTCCATTTGGGAATTTCCAGCTTCAGTCTATGAAGGTGGGTCAGATAAAGGGATATATATATAGGGATATGCATCTTGGTGCATACAATTAAGATGATAGATTCAATTTGGGTAGTCAGGTCTTGTTTGATTGCCTCCATTGAGGACTGCATGGCTGTATTGATGGCGGAAACA
>SNQJ01S0052902.1:0-19107 GCA_010110895.2 Picea sitchensis | reverse complement strand
GGTGGGGTCAAAACTTTTGCTGAAAAATGATATGTATGAATGTGATAAGGGCTAAGACAAGAATCCAATCGAATAGGTCTCAAATAAGGGTGCAAAAATTTCCAGACTTTTTTTTTTTTAACACCTGCGGAGTTATACTCTGGTATGAAGAATACTACAGTGATGAAATGCCCAAATGCTTAACCAGGAAGAACTGTGTAGTGATTTGGCAACCTGAACATAGTTGCACAGCAATAGATCTTGTCTATTTTAATTTGTTTATGTTTCTGTCCCTAAGGGTTAGGTATTCAAGGGTTCTACAGACAAGTGTTTGCCCTGTGCTATAGCACTCTAATATACGTGCAGGGTCCAACAATAGTACTCGGCCCAATATATCATGGAACTAACTAAGGAGGCTAGACCATACCCTTAGTTGTACTACCCGACTACCCAGGTACTAGAGAGTATCTTCCTGAGTGTTGTTCTCAGTGGAACTATAGCAATCAATCGACCGATCAGTTTATCTAAAGAGGGATTCAGGTAATCTAGGTCGATCCGTACACAGGTGTTGTCTGATGCACTACCACTCGAAGGGGTACCAACAGGGGTTACAAGGGTGGCCAATAGATGTGCGCTTAAGTACCACTTGTATTTTCTGCATGTATGAATCCCTCAACCATGGGTTTATGTGCATAACGATAGATCTCTATGGCTTAAAGACGTCAAAATACGTCTCTACCCTGGAAAAAAAATTTACCCAAAATTTTTGCCGAGGAAAGTGCTCTGATACCACTTGTAATATACCAGATATAAAAAGTATGCAGAACGGAAATAAAATGCTAGAAATGGCAGAATAACAACAATATAACCAGAACAATCACCACAATAACACGAAAATGATATAAGAATAACACAGAAATAACACTTTGATTCTGAGAGCAATGTTCACGGGCCTCTTCGAGGGGGAAACCTCCAGTCGAGCAGAGCTCTATTACAATAATATCCAAGCTAGGGTTCTCATAGCCTCAACTCCTATTTATACTAAATATGTCTATCAAAAGAAGTATCTAGAGGAAGATCCTTCTAGAAGCGAAAGCTTCTATTAAGTCTTCTTACATTCGACTTATTCTATTTTATTGCAAGGCCTTATTAATATTGACATTTATTACATATGAATATATTGTTCTACCTATGTGCAGGTTAGGACCCTAACACTTCCCATCTCTGCACTTTTCGCAGGCGCGTTCCTCCCTCTCCCCACCACACCTTCCCTTATCGCCTCTTTCAGCGGGGTTGCGTGTGGCCCAAATTCCCAGTTAGCGGTCAGGTCTGGAAGCATTATGGATGAGTGCTTACACACCCCATCCCTCATTAATTCTTGAGGAGGTCTTCCTACCCACCAGCCTGACTATAAAAAAATTCTAGGTCAGAGGACGGCTATGGTCCTGAGAAATTAAATCCAGTAAGCACTGGTTTGGTGAAGGTTAACACAACCATTCCTGGTCCCCTTCACCCTCTCTCCGTATAGCATTCGTGGTCTTTCTAAGTACACCCCCCTTCCATTAGTCATGCAACACTTGTCCATTTTCTTAGTAAATAGTTAGGTTCACATTCGTTTACCTTTCAAACAAAGGTCCATCAAATCATTATTCACACATATAAAGTCTGCCATAGTCTTTTGGACATTTATAGTTATATTTACAGACTAGGGGAAACAAGGTGTCACAATTCCCTCCCCCTTAATGGAACATCATCCTCAATGTTCTATCTATTAATATGTCATGTATGCACAGGAGTGAAAAAAAATGGGTATGTTTGTCTCATGGTATCCTCCATTTCCCATGTGGCCTCATCTGGGCCAAAGTGTTTCCACTGCACCTTGACCTGTGCAATGTTTTGGCTCCTGAGTGGGGTTTCTTTCCTGTCTAGTATGCATTGAGGTTCTGGCAGGAATTCTCCCTCCAGGTCCACCTAGATCACAGACTAGTCAATTATGTGATTAGAATCATGTACATATTTCTTCAGCGATGAAACATGGAAAACATTATGTGCTTTTACTGTGGGAGGAAGTGCTAGCCTATAGGCTACAGGTCCCACTCTATATAGAACTTCAAAAGGTCCACAAAACTGAGGTGCCAACTTGGCACAAGATCCCATCCTCAGGGAACTCTTTATGGGCCTAACTTTGAGATAGACATGGTATCCCGTCTTGAATTCTCTAGGGGTTCTCTTTCTGTTGACATAACATTTCTCTCTATTCTGAGCGATTTTTAGATTTTGCTTTATATGAATCACTTGTTGTTCCATTTCTTTCAACATGTTGGGTCCAATCGTAATTATGTTCACGGGATTACTCCAATTGACTGGAGTGTTGCACGACCTACCATAGAGGACTTCCAAAGGGCTCATCTTTAGTGATTCTTGGTAGTCGTTGTTGTAGGCAAATTCCACCAGTGGCAAGTAATCTTCCCACTTTCTATGGCGGCCAACTCTAGATCATGGGTCATATAGTTGACTTCATGTTCATTCAATTTTTGAGATTCATAGAAAACTACACTTCCTTCTTGCATAAGGACTCCTCTGAGTCCTTCCTTGCAGGCATCGGTGCACACGAGGAAGTCCTTATCGATATCGGTGATCTTCAGCATGGGCACATGGGTTAGGAGGTGTTTTAGTGACTGAAATATTCCTTCAGATTCCGGTGTCCAAATGAATTTAACCCCCTTCCTCTGGAGGGAAGTGATTGGAAAACCAATTTTGGAGAACCCTTTTATAAACCTCCTATAGCATCCTGCTAAACCCATAAAGGATCTGATATCTGAAACATCCTTTGGGGTAGGCCATTCCATGATGGATATGATCTTGTCAGTGTCTACTACTACCCCTTCTTCAGATATGACATGGCCCAAGTAATGTATTTGCTTATGGAAAAAGTCACACTTGCTAAATTTGGTGTAGAGATGATGCTCTCTTAGCACTTGAAGTACAAGTCTAAGATGTTCCTCATGTTCCTCTTTATTCTTGGATTAGATTAAGATATCATCAATAAAAACCAATACAAACTTGTCTAGGAATTGGTTGAGTACATTGTTCATCAAGCACATAAAGGTGGCAGGGGAATTGGTTAATCCAAATGGTACTACCACAAATTCGTAGTGACCATATCTTGTCCTAAAGGTGGTTTTATGGATCTCTTCATCCTTGATTCAGACTTGATGGTATCTAGATCTCAAGTCAATCTTTGAGAGAATGGTAGCACCCCCCAATTGATCGAACAAGTCATCGATTTTGGGTAAGGGGTATTTATTCTTTATGGTTACCTTATTGAGTTGTCTATAATCTATGCACAGTCAGAATGTACCATCTTTCTTCTTCACAAATATGACTAGTTCTCCCCATGGAGACACGCTAGGTCGGATGTAGCCTTTGTGCATCATTTCCTTTAGTTGTAGTTTGAGTTCAACTAGCTTGGGTGTACTCATCCTATAGGGGGTCCTAGATACTAGTACCACTCCAAGTGAAAGTTCTATTGAGAAGTCAATGTCCCTTCTTGGAGGTAGACCCGATACCTCTTCTGGAAACACATCTCTATACTCTCTTAGTATGGGGTGGTCTTCTAGGCTTGGTCTGTCATCCTCAACATATTCCAACACCTGTATTGCATATAGATGAGATCCCTTTCTGCAATACTTTTTCATTTGAAGGGTTGATATTCATCTCAGTGAGACAGGCTTCTGAATCCCTTGGAGGGTTATCTTTCTCCTTTCTTCATTTACACATTCTAAGGTTTTGTGGTAACAATCCATCTTAGTTTTATATGCAGCTATCCAGTCCATACCAATCAGCAGGTCATACGATCCTAGGGGAAGTATGTTAAGGTTAGCTTGGGTGGGCAATTCATCCATAGTGAATTGGAAAGATGGTACGACCTCCGCTATTTTTCGTTTGGTGCCAATGGCTAACTGTACCAACCATGCCTTAGCATGTTTATGTGGTTGTAATTTGCACTTATCAACAACCTGAGGGGCCACATAACTCAAATTTGAACCAGGGTCAATTAAAATAGATACTAGATGATTGGCGATCATACCTTCCATCTCCACCACTGAATCTTGGTGGTCGGCTTGTTTATTATCCACGGCTGCATAAATTCGTGGCATACTCCTGGCCATGTCATTGATGATGGTAGCTTCTTGGACGTTGTAAATTCTCCTACTGTTCTGTTGTCTGTGTAGATAGTCCCTCAGTAGATGTTCTTCTCCACATCCCCAACATTTCAAGGGTTCTTTTTTTGGGTTATCACTCCTTCCTGGGGTTGATCCAAAAGGTTTATTTCCTCTCTGGGAGGGGAAATTTTTCTGGCGTAAACTTCGAGCAGAAAAACTCATCCTTGAATCCTTTTTATAGTTTTTAAATCTTGGGGGTCTAAAACCCTTTTTCTGGAAACCCAAACTATTCTTCTTCTTCCAGCCTTCGTGAGGCTCTGTCTGAAGATCAAGTTGTTCATAACAATATATTTCCTTTCAGATAGTGTCTTCTAGGGTCTTTGGCTTGTCAAACTCAATTATGTTCTTATAGTCCTTAGGTAGCCCACTGATAAATCGCTACACCTTTTCCTTTTCCGTTTTTATGTAGGGTACATACCTCAACAACTCAAGGAATCTATTGACATATTCCTCTATGGTGAGTTGCCCAGCTTGAGTTCATATAACTCTTTAGTCTTCTCGTCGAAATATTTTTCTGACAGATACTTCTTCTTGAAGTATTTCTCAAACCATTCCCAAGATAGGTCCTCTTCATGAATCCTTTTCACATTCTTAAGGTATTCCCACCAAATGGAATCCTTTCCATTCAGGTTGAAAGAGGCTACTCAGGCCTTCAAGTTTTCAGAGAAGTCATGGACTCTGAATATTTCTTTAGTTCAAGCAGCTAGGCCTCTGCCTCCTCTCCTTTCTTAATCTCACCATCGAAAGAGGGTGATTTGGCATTCCTAAATTCTTCGAGATTATGACTTTTGGAATGCTTTCATTTCTTCTGTTTTCTTTGAGAATGTGAATTGATTCTACTACTTTAAGATCCCTCCGAGTCATCAGTTCCCTTTCCATAGGATTCGTCTGACTCTTGTCCCTTGTCTCCGGGTTGGACCTTTCTAGAGGTACTCCTCCCAGTGCGACCACTTAAAGGGCCATATCTCCGTACCTCAGGTGGACTTTGACTCCTCCTTGTCTGTCATCGATCCACATGATCGGTGTCAGTTCCATGCTGCATTTGTCTTTGTATGTCGGATAAACTCTGTAGCAAGACTGCATTAATTTTTTCTTGCTTCTCTTTCTCTTTTATCAATCTCTCATTTTCGTCCTTGCAACTCTGTAACTCGGCCATGAGACTCCTCACAGTCTCATCCAAGTCTAGAGGGGTCTCTACCACCCTCCTCTTGCTAGACTCTTCATATCAATTATGGGATCCATCCCCCACTTTGTGGCACATCACCATTCTATATGATTGCAGTTTCCCACGGTTGATCAACTGCTTGAGTGTAGACCAAACACTTGTTGTTAGCTAACATTATGTTAGTTCATAATCAACACATAATTCACATTTCTTAATTACATACACACACAGTAGTAAGTTTCCATTATTTTCTATACTAAGGGCTTAACCATACTTTTTAGGAAGGGAGTAAGGTAGGATATCGCCCTTTAAACCCTTTAATGTGGTCTTTACGCAACTCATCCATGAGCCCAAACAAGCCAAGTGTTGTAACCATGCTCTAATACCAATGAAGGAGCTACTATAGTGTAAAGACTCTAAATTTTTGTCTTTTATTCTCCCACAAGAACAAGCACTAGGTACAAGCCCCCTCCACGTGACTACTACCCGTGACCACAAGCCCAACAAAAGGCGTGTCATGAAATCGCGTATCGGGTACTTGCGTGTGAGTCACCTCGACTCTCCTGATCTCCGATCTCCCGATAGGGGCCTAACACTTGCTAGCTCCTCCTTCATATGACCACCAGCTGTGACCTAGGGTTCAACCTCGGGTGCTTATCAGGACTTCGTGTTTCGTGAAGTTGGAGGGTCACTCACCTCCCTTCTCCCGATATCTGAAATGTTGATATCTCCTCGCCATAGATCAACGGTCTCGATTCTTCCACGATCTGATGGTCTAGATCGTGTCGAGATTTCACGTTTTGGAACTCTTGATGTGATTCACCTCCCTTCTCCCGATATGTCGAAATACCGATATTTCAAAGCACCAGATCGACGGCTCGCGCTCCTCTGGATCTGATAGCCACTATCAAATTGTGAACTCGAGCCTCGCGAGTTCTCATGATTCTCTCCTTTGACCTTTCTCTCTTGCGAGTTAGAAAAATGTTGAACCCTTGCCACGTGTCCCCTTCCGATGAACGGTTACGATTAACTTCAAAACTTTGGGGCTTCACAAAATTCCACTCTCCTGTGCACTTTCAAAGGGTTAGACCTTGTGCACTTTCCTCTATATCTCACAGCTATGGTCCTCCGCGCATAGATCCAACGAACAAGATTTTTCCTCTCCATGTGCGTGAACTCCAAACTCGCGGATCTGAGGGGATAGAGGGGTTAACTCCCGCACTATTTCTCATAGCCAACGGCCATGACAGCCCTTGGCTCCTTCCGGATGGCTCTCGTCCGTCCGTCCTTCGAATAAGGAAAACCTTTCCCTTTCAGTATTTTCCTATCACTATTTTCTTGAGTTCTCACCCCGAACGAGTTAGGGACTGGGGTCTGGAATTTCACACGGCACAGGGTCAGGGGAGAGTATTCTCTTCAAATGGATGGTTCAAGGTCTACACAACATTTGCTATCTCAACCATTTTATGAATTATGCCCAGGAATCCCTCCGGAGTGAAGCTGGGCATACAGTTTATCAGTCGGAAATATGTATGTATGTATGTATGTATGTATGTATGTATGTATGTATAAAAACCAAGAAATCATTTATCATTCTAACTCAATAATTAAGGCCGAGAAAATACTTATTAGAATCAGACAATGTGAAGTGACTACTGGAAGGGGTGCCCATTTCCACCCAACCGTAGGCTCAGTCACTCCAAACAGATTTTCCTCTAGCCAGCCTTAATATAGACCACGATGCTCTACAACATAACCTTTTCTTCTTGCTCAGCCACAATAGGGACAGAGGTTACTCTCCTCCTCCCACAGGATCCTGGCAATGGTTTACACGATACCAAGCAAGGAGGACTAGCCTCGTTTATAAGCTTGTATCATAACCTTCTCTACCATTTCCTTTGTCCAGAACACTTAATTTTTCAATTGTTCCTTGAATCTTCGAGATTCACTTCCCATCTCTGCACTCTTCGTAGGCATGTTCCTCCCTCTCCCCACCACACCTTCTCTTCTCGCCTCTTTTAGTGGGGTTACGTGTGGCCTGAATTCCCAGTCAGCGGTCAATTCTGGAAGCCTTATGGATGAGTGCTTACACACCCCATCCCTCATTAACTCTTGAGGAGGTATTCCCACCCACCAGCCTGACTGTAATTCATTTATGGGTCAGAGGATGGTTTTGGTCCTGAGCAATTAAATCCAGTAAGCACTGGTTTGGTGAAGGTTAACGCAACCATTCACGGTCCCCTTCACCCTCTCTTCATATAGAATTCGTGGTCTTTCTAAGTACACCCCCCTTCCATTATTCATGCAACACTTTTCCATTTTCTTAGTAAATAATTAGGTTCACATTCGTTTACCTTTCAAACAAAGGTCCATCGAATCATTATTCACACATATAAAGTCTACCATAGTCTTTTGTCCATTTATAGTTATATTTACAGACTGGGGGAAACAGGGTGTCACACAGCTAGACTCCCGAAGTGTTAAGTGCCCTGATATAATTTGTTAGGGACCTAACCCCTTACATAGGTAGAACAATGTTTTTCAATGTAATAAAGGTCAATATTAATAAGGCCTTGCAATAAGGTAGAATAAGTCGAATGTAAGAAGACCTAATAGAAGCTTCCACTTCTAGAAGGGTCTTCCTCTAGATGGTTCTCTTGATAGACATATTTAGTATAAATAGGAGTCGAGGGTATGAGAACCCTAGCTTGGATATTTTTGTAATAGAGCTCTGCTCGACTGAAGGTTGCCCCCTAGAAGAGGCTCGTGCTCTCAATAATCGAAGTGCTCTTTATGGTGTTATTTTTTTATCATTTCAGTATTATTGTGGTGTTATTTTGGTTATATTCTTGTTCATCTACCATTTCTAGCATTTTATTTTTGTTCTGCATAATTTTTATATCTGGAATATTACAAGTGGTATCAGAGGACTTTCCTTGGCAGAAAATTGTGGGTTAAATTTATTTCAGGGTAGAGACGTATTCTGACATCTTTAAGCCACAAAGATCTGTCTTTACATGCATAAAACCATGGTTGAGGGATTCATACATGCAGAAAATACAAGTGGTTCTTAAGCGCACATATGTTGGCCACCCTTGTTGGTACCCCTTCGAGTGGTAGTGCATCAGACAACACCTATGTACGGATCGACCTAGATTTCCTGAAGCCCTCTTTAGATAAACCGATTAGCCGCATGACTGCTATAGTTCCATCGAGAACAACACTCGGGAAGATACTCTCTAGTACCTGGGTAGTCAGGTAGTACGGCTAAGGGCACAATCTAGCCTCCTTAGTTAGTGCCCTAAGATATTGGGCCGAGTACTACTGTTGGACCTCGCACATATATCAGAGAGATATAACACAGGGAAAACCCTTGTCTGTAGAACCCTTGAATACCTAACCCTTGGGGATGGAAACAATTTTTTTTTTTAAACAGACAAGATCTATCACCGCGCAACTGTGTTCGAGTTGCCAAATCACTACACATTTCTTCCTGGTTAAGCATCTCGGTATTTCATCACTGCAGTATTCTTCAGACCGGAGTATAAGTCTGGAAATATTTGCACCATTATTTGAGACCTATTCCATTGGCTTTATCTCTTTGCCCTTATCACATTCATACATATCATTTTTCAGCAAATTTTTTGACCCCACTCGCCCCGTTTCAGTTCCTTTGTCATCATGGTCCATACTCGTATCCAAGACTTGGAAGCTCGGTTCAATACCTTGC
This sequence comes from Picea sitchensis, assembly GCA_010110895.2. NCBI lineage: Eukaryota > Viridiplantae > Streptophyta > Pinopsida > Pinales > Pinaceae > Picea > Picea sitchensis. The sequence goes on along the minus strand of SNQJ01S0052902.1, from coordinate 10,007 downwards.
AATCTAATTTCACGGAGACACAATAAGAAGTGAAACAGCTCATTGCCAATGTTGTCACCATCAATACAACCATGCAGTCCTCCATCATCGCCTCAATTGAAGAACTCAAACAAGACATGACTACCCAGCTTGAATCTATCGTTTCGATGATCTGCACCAAGCTACATATCCCTGTAGATAACCCTTTATCTGACCCACCTCCACATACCAAAGTTGAAACTTCCTCTCATTCCCATAATTTTTATCCCCGTCACTTTCAGTGTGACCTACGCCTTCCGCAGGTGGATGTGACCAAATTTGATGGCTCGGACCCCACTGGATGGGTAGCCCAAATGGAACATTATTTCTCTTTATACGGAATTACAGATGACTTGGCCAAACTCTGGTATGGTGTTCTCCATCTAGATCAAGAACATTGGCAATGGTGGCAATGGAGAAAAACTTCCCATCAAGGGTAGATTTATGAACGCTTTGACACTGACACCAACCATTTAGGACGTTTGACAAAGTTGAAACAATCCAAAATAGTGGAAGACTTTATAGTTGCTTTTGAGTGCCTGGGTTTTCGGACAAAGGGCATGTCTAATGCATTTTTCTGAGAATGTTTTATCAGTGGCCTCAAGGATGAGATTCATGCCCATGTTCTCATGGCTCGACCTCAGATTTGGGTGGAGGCTACTAAAAGAGATAAATAAGCACAACAGGTTGTATCTTCTCAAAACCAAAAACCCTCCTTTATTCCTCGCACTAAACCAGTAAATCCCACTACTCCCTCTGCTTCACTAAAGATCCAAAAATTGACTAGGGATAAAATGGATGAATGCCAACTCAAAGGCCTTTGTTATAATTGTAATGACAAATATTTTCTGGGCCACAAGTGTAAGGAACAAAATCTTTTTATGGCCATCTCGGAGGATGTTTCGAAAGAGGATGTTGAAACTCCCCTTGTGTCTAAGTCACCTGAAACCACGAACATAACCCCTCCCTCAGACCCTCCCAAAGTAGAACCAGTCATTTCCCTAAATGATCTCATTGGTTTCTCTCCTCCCCAAACCCTCAAGCTAATTGGTTACATCAAGCATAGGAAGGTCATCATTCTGGTTGATAGTGGCAACACCCATAATTTTATTCATCATCGCATTGCCCAAAAAACTCATTGTTATATCCATGTAGTCAATAATTTCCAAATCATGATTGTCAATGACGGCTCCATGAAATGTGGAGGTCATTGTGAAAATGTGCATCTCCAAATTGGTGACTACCACCTGAAATCTCATATGTTTTCTATCGACATGGGCGGTTGTGACATTGTGTTGGGTGAAGATTGGCTAAGGACTTTGGGTCCCATTCTCATAGATTTCAAGGAATTAATCATGCAATTCAACCAGGAGGGCCAAAAATATAAGTTCCAAGGCATCACCACCAGTTCACCGAAGATCATTAGTTCCCATCACATGAAAAATATGCTCAAAAAAGGTCATTCTGGCGTTATTCCCCAACTCCATGCCATATAGGCAACTGAGACACCCTCTATACCACAAGACCTCCAATCCATCCTCTCTAAACATCAAGTGGTCTTTTCCACTCCCCAGGGATTCCCGCCTTCCTGTGGTGTTCATGATCATTCCATTCCCCTTATACCAGAAATCCTCCCTCCCGATATTCGTCCCTATCGTCACCCCTTTTCCCAAAAAAATGAAATTGAGAAAATGGTTCAAGAAATGCTTAACGTAGGTGTTATCCACCATAGTATGAGCCCCTACTCTTCTCCTGTGGTGATGGTCCTGAAGAAAGAAGGTTCTTGGTGCATGTGTCCTGACTTCCGCGCCCTCAACAAACTCACTGTTAAAGACAAATTTCCCATTCCTGTCATTGATGACTTCTTGGATGAATTGAGTGGTTGTTATCGGATAAATTAGTAGGTGCAGACACTAACTAATCTCCCTAGATCCACCTAGATCTAGAACAAAACACACCAGAATATGACACTTTCCTTAAGTTTTAGATATTGAATTTACTAACTAAAGAGGGACAAGTGACATACTGTTTAAACGTCCCTTCCTCTCACCATCGCCATCCTAGCTACATTCCAATGCTCATACAATGATGAACAACCATGGACTTGATGTCGTAAGGTCCCTTCTAATTGTCCTTCGTTCCCCACACACTTTCACTCCAAGAATTCTGAGAGCACTGATCTGATAATATTCACAATCTATCTTGACAAAACAAATCTCAAAGCCACTCTAACTAAGCTAACAATCCCAAGCCAAAACCAACTTAGCCAATCCCAAAAGCTAACTTTCTCCATGAGGTCTCCTCTCCTTTTATAAGTTGAAGAGGATAAGGTGAGGAGGTTAGGATGATCCCACTAAATCATGAAAGCGAGTAAGATCCAAACTATTCGGATGCCACCTCACCATGGAAGTTTCTCCTTCTAGAAGATTCGAGAAAACGCTCATTTTCCCATGTGTAAGCATTCTCGCACCCTGCCTATAGAGCAACCTGTGAACCTCTTGCAACCCAGCTATGGTGCAACCTGTGAGAATCAGGCATTCTCACACCCTGCCTATATAGCAACCTGTGAACTTCCTTTTTTATAGGGTTTTTACAAAGGAAAATGCAACTTCTTTTCTCAGGAAAAGTTCTTCTCCCTTCTCTCTTCAGGAACTCAGGCCACTGACCCCTCTGAAGTTAACAGATAGGTTTACATCATTAATGGTCATAGGTATGACAAAATAATGTGTAATAGTGGCGCCCAGTTCTTTACTAAACTTGATCTTTGTTCTAGCTACCACCAAATCCGTATGAAAGAGGCAGACATTCCTAAGACTGCCTTTAGAACTTATGAGGGCCACTATGAGTTTTTGGTCATTCCCTTTGGCTTGTGTAATGCCCCATCCACCTCCCAAAGCCTCATGAATCATGTCTTTCACCCCTTTCTCCGTCATTTTGTCTTAGTTTTCTTTGATGATATCCTCATCTATAGAAAAACTTGGACATACCACCTTTCTCATGTGGATCGAGTTCTCCATCTACTCTCTCAGCACCAACTTTTCCTAAAACAATCTAAATGTGCTTTTGGTGCCTCAGAAGTCAAGTACTTGGGCCATTTTGTTGGCAAGAACAACATCAAGGTGAATCCTAAAAATATTGAAGCTATGCAAGATTGGTCTCACCCAAAGACTCTCAAAATCTTGCGAGGATTTCTGGGCCTAACAGATTATTAGCGCAAGTTTGTTAAGAATTATGGAAATATTGTGGCACCTCTCACGACACCTCTTAAAAATAATTATTTCACTTGGACCCCAGCAGCTACTCAAGATTTTCAAACCTTAAAGATGGCCATGTGCACCACTCCAGTCCTGGCCCTTCCTGATTTCACAAAGACCTTTGTCCTGGAATGTGATGCTTTAGGGAAAGGTGTTGGCTCTGTACTTATGCAAGAGGGTCGGACTTTGGCCTTTACCAACAAACAACTGTCTGCACGAAATTTGGGCAAATCAATCTATGAAAAGGAAATGTTGGCTATTATGCATGCCGTTGATTTGTGGCGCCCTTATCTATTGGGGCAACGCTTCCAAATTAAGACAAACCATCAAAACCTTAAGTATTTTCTGGAACAATGCATTTCCTCACCAAAGAAACAAAAATGGGTGACTAAGCTATTTGGATATGATTATGAGATAATTTACAAGAAAGGCAAAGACAATGTGGTGGTCGATGCACTTTCCCAAAAATATGAAGATGAAGGCTCCTTTTTTTCTCTCTCCTTCATTGTACCAGATTGGCTCCAAGCCGTTCACCAGGAATGGCTACATGATCCCAAAAGTTCACATCTAATACAAAAATTGCTGTCCAATTCTCCAGTTTCCCTAGGGTACTCATGGATCCATGATGAGCTTCGATACAAAGGTCATTTGTATTTAAGTAAACAGTCAAAAATTAAATCCACGGTGCTTTATGAGCTTCATGCCACACCCACAGCTAGGCACTCCGGATTTACCAAAACCTATGACAGGGTCAAACGTTCTTTTTTCTGGGATGGTATGAAACAAGACGTTTCGTAATTTTGTGGCCGAATATGATGTGTGTCAACACAACAAGGGAGAAATAGTCAAATCTTCTGACACACTGCAACCGCTTTTGATTCCACCTGCTATTTGGAGGGATATCTCTATGGATTTTATTACAGGCTTACCTAAATCAAGTAATAAATTAGTCATCATGGTGGTAGCTGATCGCCTTTCCATGTATGCTCATTTCTGTGCTCTTCAACACCCATTTACAACATCCACAGTTGCTCAACTTTTCATGGATCATGTCTTCAAGCTTCATGGCATGCCGCATTCTATTGTTTCTGATCACAACCCCACTTTCACCAGCAATTTTTGGCAAGAACTATTCAAGCTACAAGGCACCCAATTGCATCTCAGCACAACTTATCATCCCCAGACAGATGGTCAAACTGAAGTTGTCAACGAGTGTTTGGAAACATATTTGAGGTGTTTTGCATCGGAAAATCCAAATCAGTGGGTTCAATGGTTACCCCTAGTTGAATGGTGGTACAACTTCATACCATACAGCGACATGCATGACTCCTTTTGAAGCGGTCTATGGACAAAATCCACCTTCAGTTCTCTCATATTTATGAGGTGTCTCGAAGGTCCAAGCGGTTGACCAAATGCTTATAGTTCAAGAGAATATTCTCCATACCCTCAAAGAGAATTTGGTCATGGCTCAAAATCACATGAAGCAACAAGCAGATCAAGGTCCCTCTGAACATCAATTTGCAGAAGGGGATCAAGTGTTTCTTCAACTGGAACCTTACAAGAAAAATTCCCTCAAGTCCGAACATTATCACAAGCTGGCGCCCAAATTTTATGGTCCTTATACAGTTCTCAAGTGTGTGGGATAGGTGGCCTATCAGTTAGCTTTTCCCAATCATTCTAAGCTACATCCTGTTTTTCATGTTTCATGCTTGAAGAAGGTGATTGGAACTAAGTGCCAAACTCAAACCAACCTTCCCAAGTTGGACGAAGAAGGATCCATTTGGCTACAACCACAAGCAGTTTTGGACTAGCATGAGCGTCGCATGCGTCAGCAAACCATCAAGGAAGTGTTAGTCCAGTGGAAAGATACAACTCCAGCATATGCCACTTGGGAACCAACTACCATTCTGCAACAATTTCCACATCTCAAGCCTTGAGTACAAGGTTGTTTTTAAGGGGGAGGACATGGTAGGGACCTAACCCCTTGCGTAGGTAGAAAAATGTATTCCGATTTAATAAAGGTCAATATTAATAAGGCCTTGCAATAAGGTAGAATAAGTCGAATGTAAGAAGACCTAATAGAAGCTTTTGCTTCTAGAAGGATCTTCCTCTAGATGGTTCTCTTGATAGACATATTTAGTATAAATAGGAGTCGAGGGTATGAGAACCCTAGCTTGGATATTATTGTAATAGATCTCTACTCGACTGGAGGTTGCCCCCTCGAAGAGGCCTGTGAACATTACTCTTAGTAATCGAAGTGCTCTTTCTGGTGTTATTATGTTATCATTTCAGTATTATTGTGGTGTTATTCTAGTTATATTGTTGTTCATCTGCCATTTCTAGCATTTTATTTCTGTTCTACATACTTTTTATATATGGAATATTACATAATTTTTCCATTCCAAAGCTAAGATTTCGGTGAGTCCCAGATCCTCACTAGATCTCCACTGATCGATAACAAATCCCTAGGAATTCTAAGCCTTTGCTTGATATAAATAACAAATGTGATGATTTTTTAACGCCAAAAGGAGCTTCGAATAAGGTAAAGAAGCATTACCCAAGCCTAAGATTTGTTCCAATCCAATGATGACTGAAGAACCATTACTAGGCTGCCAACTCAAGAAGTGTGTGATAAGGGGCAAAGATTTCATCAAGTTTTTCCAGAATTAAGAGGCCAAAGGTTGGGATATCTGATTTGATCTAAGCCAAGTGGCCACAAAGGTATAGGGAAGATATTTGTCTTTGATCACTCAATGCCATATCCCNTAATAGAAGCTTTTGCTTCTAGAAGGATCTTCCTCTAGATGGTTCTCTTGATAGACATATTTAGTATAAATAGGAGTCGAGGGTATGAGAACCCTAGCTTGGATATTATTGTAATAGATCTCTACTCGACTGGAGGTTGCCCCCTCGAAGAGGCCTGTGAACATTACTCTTAGTAATCGAAGTGCTCTTTCTGGTGTTATTATGTTATCATTTCAGTATTATTGTGGTGTTATTCTAGTTATATTGTTGTTCATCTGCCATTTCTAGCATTTTATTTCTGTTCTACATACTTTTTATATATGGAATATTACATAATTTTTCCATTCCAAAGCTAAGATTTCGGTGAGTCCCAGATCCTCACTAGATCTCCACTGATCGATAACAAATCCCTAGGAATTCTAAGCCTTTGCTTGATATAAATAACAAATGTGATGATTTTTTAACGCCAAAAGGAGCTTCGAATAAGGTAAAGAAGCATTACCCAAGCCTAAGATTTGTTCCAATCCAATGATGACTGAAGAACCATTACTAGGCTGCCAACTCAAGAAGTGTGTGATAAGGGGCAAAGATTTCATCAAGTTTTTCCAGAATTAAGAGGCCAAAGGTTGGGATATCTGATTTGATCTAAGCCAAGTGGCCACAAAGGTATAGGGAAGATATTTGTCTTTGATCACTCAATGCCATATCCCATCCCCTATCAAGACTCTCCACAGTGAGTTTATTCCTAACGCTCGGTTAAATAAGAAGAGATTCTTGAGTCCCCATCCCCCCAAATGTTTTGGTTTGGAAAGTTGAACCCAACTGCAAAGGTGTATACCAAATTATTTACAGCCCCCCATCCAAAGAAAGTCATATATCATCTTGCGGATCCTATAGAGGACCGCAACAGAAACCGCCACAAGTGCCATCCAAAATACCGACTGGGATTCCAAAACCGCCTTCACTAGTATGCAATGGCCTCCCAAGGTTAACCATCGGTTACACCAGTTCTTAATATGTTTCTCAAACTTTATAAGTAACCATCTCTAGTCCTCAAAGAATGTTTTTTCCGCTTTAATAAAATATCCGAGATATTTAAAACCCAAAGCCAATTCTGTGGAGTTGAAGGAGTATAAGTCTTTATAGTTCGCCAGCTCTGCATCATCAAATGCCGCATGATGAAAAGTAGATTTGCCATGATTGAATTTTAATCCCGAAGCGCTACAGAATTGTTCCAGGATATTATTTATCAGTACCCATTCATCTAACGAGGCCTTTATCATGATGATCACATCAACAACAAAAATAAGGTGCAATATTTTAACAATTCTAGAAACCTTTACCCCTGACATATTTCCCACCTCTTGGCCTTGTTTCAATAAAATGCTAAGACTCTCCATAATAAGGATGAATAACAAAGGTGAGAGTGGACAGCCTTGACGCAGACCCCGTTCACTGTCGAATAAAGCCGAAGTCTCCCCATTTATCAACACCGCGAAGGATGCACTGGTCACACAACTCATAATCCAAGAACTAGAAGTAGCACTAAAGCTGGTTTGTGCAAGGATTAAATGAAGGAAATCCCAATTAAAACAATCATACGCCTTTTTCAGATACAATTTTAGTATCAGGGCCTTCTATTTTTTGGATTTAATACTATGGACACACTCATGTGTCATCCCTGCGACATCTAGGATCTGTCTACCCTTCAAGAAACCCAATTGTTCAACAGACAGATCCCTCATGAGAATTGGTTTAATTATATTGGCAATCACTTTGGAGATTATTTTATAACAAAGACTACAAAGCGCAATGGGTTTAAAATCCCCAAAGTTCCGAGGAGAGTTCTCCTTAGGGATCAACGCCAGGAATGTCAAATTTAAATACCTTTGAATCTTACCTATGAGCCTGGAGTCTTCGACCAGATCTAGTAAATCATCACCAACCAACTCGAAGAATTGGGTAAAGAACTCAACAGTCCAACTGTCCGGGCCCGGACTTTTGTCTTTTGCAAAAAGACTATTAATCTCCCAAATCTCTTGTTTAGTATCAGGGTTGTCTAGAAGTACATTATCTTCCTCCATCACGAAGCGATGATACAGTCTAGCTACATTAACTTGCTCAGTCGGTGCCCTAGGCCCATCAACAACATATAATTGTTTAAAAAATCTAGCAACCTCACCTTTTATTTCCTCATGACCTCTAATGGTCCAACCATTTTCATCATCAATCTCCCAAATATGCTTCTGGTTTCTTTTGGCACTTGCAAACTTGTGAAAGTATTTTGTATTATGGTCACCACATTTCAGCCAAGTAGTGCGACTCTTTTGTCACCAAGATTCCTCTTCAGCTTTTAGAATATCGTTTCGCTCCGCTTCCAAAGAATGCACGTGTATTTTTGCAACAATGTCTACACCAATCCTAGATAGACCTGTATAGCTCCGGCTTATCTCCTCCTCCAGAGATTCCAGCTTGCAGAGATTTATGTGTCGATTAAGCCTCACCCATGCTTTAATACAGGACTTTAAAGTCTTCAATTTCCAAACAATTCTATGTTGTATATCCAACTCATCCAGAAAAGTCGGATCCCCCCAAACATCTTTCATGATCAAGGCAAAATTTTCCTCCGCCAACCAAGTTGGATTTAACTTAAATGGATAAGCCACCTATACCTAGGTAAAATCAAATTATGTTATCATCGGTGCATGATCAGAAATGAAATGGAGCTCAACCCATGATCGATACCTCCCAATAGCAAATAAAATACTTTCCGCCATGAGAATGCGATCCAATATTTTTGCAATGCCTATGCCCCCGACTCTGCCATTCCTCCAAGTAGGAACCATAACATCCAGAACGAGGTCAACCAACATATGATCCTTGATCAGATATGTAAAATAGATGGCATGTCTATCCAGATGTGTTGTCGCCCCCCATGCTTCATCTACACCTATGGTAAAGTTTAGATCTCCTGCAAGTATCAAATTTTTAGTAGCTAGCAAAATTTTCGACACCAAACGGTCCCAAAACAACAATTTCTCATAACATGGGCCATAAACATTAAGAAAATTGATAACTCGTTGATTTTCTAAGGAGATGCCCGACAGAAAAATGCCACCACCACACAATGTAGGGTCTATTGTAAACTTGTTTGGGTCCCAAGTCGCCAAGAGGCCGCCGAAGGTGCCAACCGAGCTAACAACACACATATACCAGCCAGGAAATTGATTTTGTATAAACATACGAGCCTTTTCCTCAGCGAAAAGTGTCTCTTGTAAAAAGATAATATCGGGTTTAACTTTAGATAATAATCTACGCATGGAGGCAGATTTCAGGGATCCTCCCACACCTTTGACATTTAGTGTGAGAAGGATCATATTTTATCTTGTGCAAGGGCTTTTAATCCTCTAAGCACCCCATTATCTGAAACAATAGTAGTAGTAACACCAGGTGTAACAGAAGAAAGAGTGGCCTTCTTCCACACACTCCTCGTCTTAATAGGAGAGGTCTCAAAACCCAAGCCTCTTGACCAAGCATAGCTAGGCCCAGCCCCCCCACTACCTTCCCTCGTTTTGCAGGACAAGTCTGAAGTAATGAGCGGAGAGATAATAGAGTTTCCTTGAAAAGTTACAAGAGGAACAGGGTCTCCCACCTCTCGTAATAGAGGCACCAAAGTATCCAAATTTTCTGCCAGTGTAAGATCATCTGGTTCTTCCTCTCTAAATCCCAAGAGTATAAGTGGTTCCTTTACCCCCTCCACGGTCTCTAATTATTATGGGCTTGAAAACAATTGTTATTAAACGATCTTTGGATTTGGGATAAGAAGAAACTCCTATTTGAGACTCTAGTTACACCTGTTATTCTTTATGGCTAGTGAATCCTAGAGAAAGATAGAGCAAATACAAAAGAATTTTATAACCTATAATCTCAAAATTAAAGGAAACACACTCTACCACATCCTCCTCTTAGAAATAAGCCTCTGCCACATTG
>SNQJ01S0052901.1:67877-80072 GCA_010110895.2 Picea sitchensis | reverse complement strand
CCATGAGAACTCCTCTCCTTTTATAAGCTGAAGAAGATAAGGTGAGGAGGTTAGGATGATCCCACTAAATCATGAAACCGAGTAAGATCCAAACCGTTCAGATGCCACCTCACCATAGAAGCTTCCCCTTCTAGAAGATTCAAGAAACCGTACATTTTTCCCACGTGCTGGAATGTTCGCACCCTAGCTATAGAGAAACCTGGAAACTGTTCACACCCTGGCTATAGTGCAACCTGCGAGAATTGGTCATTCTCGCACCCTGCCTATATAGCAACCTGCGAACATCCCTTTTTATAAGGTTTTTACATAGGAAAATGCAACTTCTTTTCTCAAGAAAAGTTCTTCTTCCTTCTCTCTTCAGGAACTCAGGCCACTGTGACCCCTCTAAAGGCAATAGATAGGTTTACATCATTAACGATCATAGGGATGATGAAAATAATGTGTAACAGTCTGTCTCATAGAGTTGGGGCCATCTAGAGGTCTCATGGCCGCAAGATTCTAGCACTGTGGTGAGTGCCACGACTAGCGGTATACTGAGGCAATCAATGAAGTGGTTGGTGCTTCCGATTTTATACTTGATGTTGAGGTGGAATTTCTGCAAGTATGTGGACCACTTCTGATGGTGGTCATTCTACATTTTTCCTTGTGTCTGCATGAACTGCAGTGGCTTATGATCAATGTGGATGACTATCTCCTTCCCAAGAATGTAATGTCTCCACTGGCAGCAAGCTTGCATAATGGAGTACATTTATTTTTCGTAAGTAGGGTACTTACATATAGCATATGATAGTGTCTCACTATGATAGGCCATGGGGTGGTTGTGATGAGTGAGAATGGTGCCCACAGCATAGTCTAAACCATTTGTCTCAATCTCAAAGGATTGTTGCAGGTCCGGTAGTGAAAGTACTAGGGATGAGCACAAGCGTTGCTTCAAATCATCAAATGCTTATTTTTGGGACCGACCCCACACAAATGTCTCCTTACCACCACCCCTGGTTACTTGGATGAGGGCCCTTGTAATATGGGAGAATCCCAACACGAACCTGCAGTAAAAATTGGCAAGGCCCAAGAAGCTCTGAATCTCAGTGAGTGTGGTTGGGGCTGGCCAGTCATGGATGACTTGGATTTTGGCTGGATCCACATGTACACCATGGTGATCAATGATGTAGCCTAGGTAATGAACCATGTCCATGCCAAAGGATAATTTTTCCAAGTTGGCATAGAGCTGGTGTTGCCGCAGGGTGTGCAAAACCTACTAAACATGTTGCAAGTGTTCTTCCCAAGTCTTTTTGTAAATGAGGATGTCATCGAGATACACCACTACAAAAGTATTGGTGAATGGTCGCAGGATATCATCCATCATCCTCATGAAAGTGGCTAGATAATTTTTCAAATCAAAGGGCATGACCAACCATTCAAAAATACCTTCCTTTGACTTGAAGGCGGTCTCCCATACATATGTCTGTTTTATTGGGAATTGGTGGTATCCAGACTTCATATCAATCTTATTGAAGTATTTGGCCCCCATGAGATGATGAAGGAGGTCGTCGATTCGGGGAATCAGCTACTAGTTTCTGAGTATGATTTTATTCAAGGCCCAATAATCAATGCAGAGTCACCAGGTTACATATTTCCTCTGTACCATCATGATTGGGCTCCCTCAAGGTGATGAGTTGGGACGGACGTGCCCCTTGTGGAGAAGTTCCTGGATATGTTGCTTGATCTCCTCATTCTCTAACAGAGAGTGGTGGTAGACTAGACCATTGGGCATTAGTGCATCAAGGTTCAAATAGATGGGGTGTTTGACATGACAATGCAGAGGTACCTCGATAGGTGAGGAAAATATATCTGAGTATTCTTCTATGACCTTATCCACTTTCTTCTACTGTGGAGAGGTCAATCGTAGAGACCCTAGATGTGTCTATGATCTTTCTCTCATTCTAAGATAAAATCATGAAAAAGACAAACTTCCTTGTTTGAGAGATGACCTTTATGCATTTCTTGGCAGAGATCAAGGAAATAACACTGAGTGGGACTACCTCGGGTATCCTGTACAATTTTTTGTTCAAAGTAATAATAATACTACGAGGCCTAGACTCATATATAGCATGGAATTTCCATAAATATGGTTGGCCCAAAAGAACATTACAAACTTCGAGAGGGGCAACATCACACAATACCTTGTATTTGAAGGGCTTGATGTTGTATGATAGGTGACATTGTTCGCTGACGTGGATATCGCTTCCTTGGTGGAGCCATCTGATGGTGTAGGGTTGTGGGTGTGGTGTTGTCAGCAGGGCGAGTCCCTTGACAACCTCTACTGAGATGAGGTTCTTCTGGATACGACTATCAATGATTAATTGTAGCGAGGTACCCTTCACCCACATCTGTGAATGAAAAAGGTGCTTGCCTTCCTCTGGCTCGTCTGGATCACCAAGATGGAGCTTAGTGGTAGCATCGATAGCACTGGGTTCTGCATCCATGATTTGTCTCCCCCTTTCTGGTTCAAACTTAGAGTTGGAACCCGCATCTAATTCAATGGATTTCACCTCAGCCACCAGTGACTTCTTTGAGTGACAATCAACAATGTATGCCAGGGGATATTATGGAAGTCGCACCACTTCCCGGTATATTTCTTTGTATTTTCGGTGTCCTTGTTTTCTTGCGGCCTGGAATGGTTGTCTTGAAGATGTCCATATTTTCTTTGTCCCTTGTTCTATGGGTTGGGACTGCCCTTTCCTAGCTTTTGTTGTGAGGGGTTTCCAGGCCCAAATTGTCTCGTCTTTTGTTTGAGATTCTTTTTGATTTTGATGACATATCGATAGGTCATTCCCAAGGATGAGATGTCCATAAACTCCATTTCAGCCTGGATGTATCTATGCATACCGTTGGGATACTTGAGCACCGTACTTCACTCAAAATATTTGATACCCAGCTTGGTGCACAAGGTATGGAAGATATTTTTGAACTCGTGCACTGCTTGGTCTCTTTCCTTCCACAGCATGGTCCATTTTGTGTACAAGTTGTCATAACTTCCAACAGGGTAGTGTTGTTCCTTAATAGAATCCCTGAAGGAATCCCAGGTGACTGTGACTGTAAATAATGAGGGTTCCTCTCTTTCCTTTTGCACACATAAATTTTCCCAACAATATTTGACATGGGGGATGGCTTTGAGGAGTGCAAAAAGTAATCTTTTCTCTATTCGAGAAGTTATGGACAAAGAAATACCCTTCTAGAAGATTCAACCATTTGTATACCAATCTGCATCTATCGGAAATTCAAATATAGTAATATATAAGTTGATTTGTACCTTGAAGGGGACAACACCTCCGTTTGAGTAAGATGTGTTGCATGTTGGTAGTCGTCGAAGGATTTGCACAAAACTATCCATCATCTCGTTCCTCTATTCTGTGAGGGCTTCCTCGAGAAACATTTTGAAGGGATATTTTGTCCTATCGTCTTTATTTTTTTCTGCCAGGAGAGGTCGTTTGGGCATGCGAGAGATTTTGTCCTCAAGATAAAAAATCTCGAGACCCAATTCTTTGTACCCTGACCTCGTTAGGTAAATGCATTAAGAATGATAAGGAGAAGACCACTCTGATGCCATTGATCCAGAATATATTTTTAGAATGAAATGAATATAGATTATTATCAAAATATTCTTAACACAAAATAATAGATGTACAGTAAAACTTGTTTCTATTCAATAAGGAAATAAGCTGAAACTGTAAAATGCAGTGGAAACAAGCTTGCTAGAATGTTGGTAGCTTATCTCTGACAAGATATGTGACGGTTGTGCTCATTTGCAAGAAGATGATTCCAATGAGCCTCTGAAGGAATTTTTACAATAAAAAGGAATGTCAAAAACCCCAGAAATTGTATGTGTCGAAGTCGAAGTAGTCTATGTTCCTCTCGATTACAACCTTTTGTTAGGTCGAAGTTAGACATATGCGATGAAAAAGGTAGTGTCTTCAAATATTCGAGTGTTATTCTTTCCTCATGAAGGCAATATTGTTTCCATCGATCAATTGTGCTTCTCTCATACCGACCCTTCATCGGGAGCATCCATGGTTGCAATGATTGATAATCTGTAGCAGGCTACTATCAACCTAGGTGCTAGTTTGTTTCCATCTTTGATGGTTACATTTGACTTCCCACCACCTTTGGATGACGTTAAGTTTATTTCGGTTGTCCTTGATCAACCTAAAACTGTTATTCTTCAAGTCAGTTCATTTCAAACATCTTACTTTGACGATTTGTGGACTTTACCTTCTTTGTCATCTTCAATAGAGGGAGTTGGGCATCCTGGCATGGAGATGCCCCTCTTTGCAGTTGAGGTTGCGTATAGTATTTTCCAGCAACCCTCTGCAAACCCCGATCTGGCTCCCCCTCAAGAGATAGATCCCATTCTAGAGCCTATTTGGGCTCAAGATTCTCTTACTTCACACTATCCTTTGAATTTTGTCTTTCCTTCTGATGAGGTGATTCTTGAGGCAATGATGACTCCATATAGGCATTTGGATGATCTCCATAATAGATCATATTTTTTCCCCAGACTTAAGAGAGTGTAAGAAGGAGAATTTATGTCAACAATGAATGGAGATGTCACTTTCCCTGTCAACCCTTTGGCATCATATGGGATATATGTCGAAGGGAACATGGAAAACATAGTTGAGACATTCCTAATTGATATCTCCAAAACCACTGGGGTCATCGAAAACATCTTCATCGGGGTGGATTTTTCCCCCAAGGAAATTCAAACATAAACTAAGTTATTTAAAGACTTTCACGACATGCTTGCTTGGTCATATGAGGAAATTCCAGGACTAGACCCCCAAATTGTTGAACACGAGATTAGAACTTATCTTGATGCTAATCCTGTTCAGAAAACAATTCTCCTGGTCAATCCTTGAAATACAACGGTCATTAAGGCCTGTTGATGCTTGAATCTGTTATGACCAAAATGACAACCTCACGGGGATACAAATCCCCCTACGTTTTATAGAGGTGGTACTCCTCTCTGTTTCAATATATTCTTGGAATTATAGATTTTCAAAATAATATAGGACTTTGAGAAAGTTCGTCGTGATATTCAAAGAAATATAAAGGTTACAGAGAAATAATTTTTTTTGTTTTTTTTAAAGAGAGTTCCTCAGAGATGACCAGGAACCTCACACATCACATATTTCAAAAAGATAAGAAAAATTTCCTCACATTCATCAAAGTTAAACTAAATATTTATGATCACATAAAAATAAAATAAAATGGTCCGCGAGTATAAGAGAACTTTAATAAAGTAAACACATGTGGAGCTCAAATAAAGAAAATGATAAATAAATATCAAATATTTTATACTCAAAAATCATAGTGATAAAACACCGTCGAAACTGATCCCAAAATAGTTCTCTTGGGATTTTTGAGAAATATAAAGTATGTTACAAATATTTGAAATTTAAATGTGTTTGTCCTTAGGACTAGGATTGGGGCTCTCGCGGACCATAAATAAAATCTAAACAAGAAGTAAGTTGTGCAGAGAATATGGTGGGCGATGACAGATTAACAAGTCCTAGAAAGAAGATAGGAAGGAGTTATCATATTTTGATTAAACCTTTCTAGTAAAAGAAGCAGAGTAACTGGATGAAAAACTGATAAAGAAAGAAATATGTGATCAACATAAACTTACTATGATGGTTTCTCTCTTTTTTCACTTGCTTGTTGCTGTCCTTTTAGTTTCCTCATTAACAGTTATAGGAACCGTCTCAACTGTTGCTTCTTGGTCTTGTTTAGTTAATTTATCAATTGCCTTTTTAAACCAAGCTTCAATGTAATTTTACATTGGTGCAACATTTATTTCATGCCTGATTTTGATATTGAATAATTCTCCTTCCAAATATCTTAAGTTGTGAGAAATTCCATGTATTTCCTCCTCAATATCTTGATTTTTCACAAAATAATTAACCATCCAATTATCTATCTCTTATTCATTATATTCAATTATGCCATAAAACTTCTCAGCTGATAATCCCTTTAATATCTCCACTTGTTCATCAAATTGTTGCTTCGTCATAAACATTGAATTTAGAATTAACTTAGGATCTTGTACCTCATTAGTGATTCTTGCCAGATCTATCTATGTGAGTATTTTGAACAACTCTTATCTTTTTACTATGGCTTCGTTGCATGCTTAGACAATGTTATTCAAATTCCTTATCTTTTCTTTCCAACAAGCATTCAATTGTTTAATTCGACTTGGAGAAGGAAGACCATCTTCTCTTCTTTTGAATTTGGTCATATTTGAGACTTTTATCCCAAATGGAAAAACATCATCAACGTAGAATTCTTCTTCATTATTTAAATAACCCTAGAGATATTCGTGAAAATCATGTGCCCTTGAACAGAAAGAAACAATATTTTTTATACCTCCCATGTTTCTATTATTAGTGACATTCTCTTTTTAATGTTTTTCTCTACATAAATTTGGATTGTTGTGAGTAAAATAGAAGATCCTTTTAACTTAATAGTGGGTATAGTTGGTTTAACCATTGAAAAAGGACTTGCCAGAATCAGAAGAGTCATCAAGGTAGCTTCCAATTCTCTGATACTTTCTTTTAATTTAGCATTTTTATCTTCTAAACCATCAATGGAGTCGTCAAGAGCATCCTTGGTTTCCCTATGGATTTTGGAAAATTGGGACGGTCGCATATCCTTCAGGTCAACCTCTGAGTGGGACTTTCCCTTTTTATTCTTCTGGTTATTTCTTTCTACAATCAACTTTTTAGACTCTTTATATAAAACAACACTTTGAAAAGTGAAGGATTATTCTTCACTAAAGGTCTCATTTCCAACGACTTCCAATAAAGATTTTTGTTGAGCCATATTTTTCCGGTTGTTCCATTGTAGGAAATAATTTCTCAATATTTACTTATAGATCCATGTCCTCCAAAGAAAATATTTGGATGTAATTTTATATAGTATTATCTTCTTCCTCTTGCACTAAATTTTTCATTTTCTTTCTCACATGGAGCTTGTGTGAACTCTCAATTTTCCCAAGGGGAGGATTTTTCTCTCCCCCTCCAATTGAACTATTGTTGACAACCTTTTTAACTGGGTCAGACATTGGAGCATTGCTCTGAGATGTAGTATTCTTGGGAGTAACAACTCGAGATTGAGCACTTCTTTCACTAGGACCTTTTCCTCTTTGCTTATAAAAATAATTACTGCTGAGAAATGTTTCTAGATCACCATCATTGTGTACAAGAGATATTTGGTTGTTACCTTCTTCTTATTCGTTCAATATATTCTATATGAAAGAGTTACTAAAACCCACTAAAAGCATATGTCCCACAAATATTGTGTTTGAATCAAAACCTTTGATCTTTTCAGCATATTTTAAATTCACATTGTTGAATTGATTTTCAAATTCATCAATTTTATTTATATTTATGAACATGAAATATCCAATCTTCCATGGCAGGGGAATAAATTGCTTTTTCCTTTTTTCATGGAAAAAATGTAGACAACAGTTATATTTCCTTGCCACCTATGCAATAAATAATTTGTTCAATACATAATAAGGGAGAAAAGAAGGATTCTCTTTCAAGAAGAATATCCTTATGACATTAAGATTCTCCATTTGTTCTATGGTTCCCTTTTTCTCCACAAATATGGTAGCCTGGTTAAATATCCTTGAAGTGTTTTCGCCAAACAACATCCTTTTGAAGACTAAACAAAATTTATTATGAACTTCATAGAAAAATAGAGGGGTCTTATGTCTGCATAGTGCTTGATACCAAAAGGTAACTGGATCTATTTCACAATTCACCCTCTTACTTATGGTTAAGTTTGGGAATTGACAACAATGCAGAATAACAAATATCAGATAAGAGACCATAAAGAAATTTATGTCATTTTTATAGTGTGATAATTGGAATGAGATTTCAATAGAAAACAATTTTAGCCAATCAAAGATGGCATGTTCTTGTACTATAAGATACAAAATATATAAAATCATGCGAGAGATAGAAGCAATGATTTATTGACCTAACAACCTGGTAAATAGACATGCAATTTATCGATAGGGTTTTTTAAAAGACTCAACCTAGATTCTGGTTATGTCTGCTAGGATAGATGCATGATTCTCCAAATATCTAGGCAAGAGGTCAAGCCCATTGTTATTTTTCTTCAAGAATTCTCTGCAATCTTCATCTTTAAAAGTAAGGGTCGGATCGGACAACTTTAACATCTTGAGAAAAACTTGTGGTGAAAGAGAAATCAGAGAATGATCCTAGACCTATACAATTCTTTGACTTGGCACGTACTTGTCCACACACCATGCAACAAGTTCTTTACAACCAAAAACCTCAGGAACACACCCAACACAAGCGTTTCTAGGTGCCCAAATTATGTCTTTCTATGCAGGAGGAGAGGAATAATATGAATATTCTCTTGACCACTGAAATTTTTGGTCTTCATGACCAAAGATATTCAGAGTATCACCACAAAATTGTTTTCTAGATGATGTTGCCATAGGTTGATGGGACTATTTCTTCACCTGGATAATAACCTCAAATAAATATTTTCGGAGAGATAATGATAATATAATCTCTTGGAAAATGGAGATTTAGTGCAATTTAATGAGTAATTCCTTGAGAATTTCACAATTAATGACGACATTTTTGGATCCTGCACAATAGTTGTTTGCATTAAAAAACACTTAATGCATATTGGAAAAAGAAACAAAATAGCAAGGATGAACGAGATAGAGAGTTTTAATATGAAACTTTTCATGAGCCCTCCAACCTGGTAACCCACCAACCCATGGTTATATATGATACAAAATGTTGTAAGTGTAAAAAGGTGGTCAGTCGGACTTGCATGAAAAAGGAATAAAATACTTTCGATCTCAACACCCGCAATAAATATGATGGTCAAAATGTAGATCACAGAACCTCGGGTGCAAAGTGAGGGTCACAGAACTTGGAGAATGAGGGCTCGAACCCGCGAACCCTCGCAATTGAAAAAATGGCTAAGTGTAGAAGTAGACTTATGACATGGGAAAGTGGATGGAGATGAAGGTATGCCAACCCACAAACCCATGAATCAGTGAAATATGACTAAGTATAGTAACTAGAAAGGGAGAGGAGAAAGGATAAAAGAAAAATGGAAATAAGGGGAGGTGTAGAAGAGGGGAAAGAAATGGAAAAAATAATTTGGGAAGATAGAATGGGTAAGGAAAACAAGGGAGAGCAGAATGATCTCAACAAATAACTCCAATTGTGGGATGATAATCCCCTGTGGGTTGTGAATAATCCACAATATTGATGACTAGATGTGTCCATCAATTGGGCTATGGGGTCAAGAGGTAATGATATACAAACTAAGTAAATGAAAAATATGTACAAGGAAATGAAAAAATTTCAAGCGAAGAAACCTTTCAAATGTTTCCCATTAATAGAAAACATTAACATTATACCCTTCATATCTTTGAGCATATAAGAATTAAAACCCAAGATATTTTCAATGATATATCGTCCAACCCATAGTGTTTCGAATTTTATGTGCATCGATGGTTTCTCCTTAGCTTTGTTCCATAGTAACACCAGTTCACCCCTTTGTAAATTGTTTACGGTTGCATTCTGATCAAAATGTTTTTTGATACTTTGTTGTCTCTCAGAATTTCTATTTGAGGCTTTACTTCATTAATCCTTTAATTTCAATAACTGGTTCACTCTCTTTTTCATAGGTGAACTATTTTTTTGCATCCTCTACATTAACTACAAAAGTGAATTCATTTAGCTCGAGGATAATTGACATTTTTTCTTCTTTCCCATAAACCAATGTGTACGAAGACATCCCAGTGTTGTCTTTCACAGTCATTTTTCTCACCCACAAAGCATCAATCAACTTCAAATTCCAATTCCTTTTGTTCTTATCAATATTTTTCTTCAATATCTGAATGACTGTATTATTAGTGGATTCCACAAGACCATTCCCTTGTGAATAGTAATTTGATGATTTCCCCATAACAATCCCATATTTTCCACAAAATTTTGTAAATTTTGAGCCAATGAAAATAGAGCCATTATCAGTAATGAATTTTTTAGGACATCGAACCTTGACAAAATATTACCTTTCAGAAACTTAATCAACGCTTCAGAATCAACCCTTTTTAATACTACTTCTTCCAACCACTTTGTAAAATAATCTGTAGCGATGAGGATATACATATTTCATTTGCTTGACTTTGGATTTATTGGTCCAATAACATCGAGTCCCCATTGGGAAAATGGTTGTTCTACAGATATAGGTTGTAATGGAATTGTAGATTTTTTCATTTTCCCTGAAAATTGTTGACAAGATACACACTTCCTTATAGTATCATATGATTCTTTGAAAATTGATGGCCAATAAAACCCAAATCTTATTATTTTATGGGCGGTGGCAATAGGTGCAAAATTTCCACCACATATACCTTCATGGAATTCTTTCATCAATTTTTGAGTTTTCTTTTCATGAACACATCTCAACAATATTCCATCATAGTTCCTCATGAACAATATATCAACAATCAACATATATTGACTTGACTTCATCTTCAATGTTCTTCTCTCTTTAGGGTTCATGGTGACAAGAAATTGTCTAGACCTCAAGTACAATATAATATCTTTATACCATTCTGAAACTGCCATTGGTTCTTCTACTGAGATTGAAATTACTCCATCCAAAGAATCACTATTTGCAATGAGCTTACATAAATGATGTCCTTTAACTAATTTTAAAGGTTTAATTTCAATATCATATTCTTTAATCTTTGCCATCCAGTTTTCCCATTTTCCTTCTCTCAATTGTTGATTTAAAAGCATCTTCACAGGAGAGGATGGAACATACACAATGACATGAGAATTTATTATGTAAGTCTGAAAGTGCACCACCACTTTCACAAGAGATAGGGATTTCTTCTCCAATTTTGAATATCTCAATTCATAATCATGAAGGGTATTGCTCAGGCAAAAGTCCCTAGAAGATAAGATAGGCAAACACTAAATTAATTGGAAGAACAGTTACAACAACCAACACTAGAGCAACTTACTGGTGCAAGTGCAACTTGAAAATGAAAGCACCCTCTGGGTATACTCTGCAAAGCGTGGCCCGATGTCTGTCTTAGGTACTGTTGTATACCCCCGCAGTCACCTGTGTATATCCCTAAAAAATATAGGCAACTAGGTTGTCAGCGCACGAACAGTCACCGGGTGGGTACAGTCGAAAGTCGGGTAGACCACAATGAGCAGGGTATCGAGCCCAAAACCTGTCAAGGGTATCGAAAGAAAGTGTTCTGGAAGACAACTGAGGGCCTCGAATGGATTCGATACCCATGAAGCCCCGTGGCAAATGAAATTGACGGAATCCCAAAACAAGCCCTCTATATGTGTTCTCCACTACGATTGGTCTAGCTTTGGAGGGGTTATCTCCGCTACCTTTCCACACGTGACCTCGTGTTTATCCCCTGTATTAGAGGGGGGTCCTGGATAAATTTCATGATACTGGACTTGGACACTCCCTAACTCAGACTCCAATGTTTGATTTTAATGGCCTTGGATATTTTCCTCTCCAACCTAATCCAAGGCCCTAATCCTGAACTAGTTGGTTAACCCTACAAACATAAAAGTCTAATGGATTTTAGATTTAGCGTTAATTTTATGGCTTGATTTATGTCAAGGGGTATGAAAGTGAAACTGATGATGTTTTGGAAGACGAAAGTAAAAAATGAACAAAAATATGGAAACAAAAATTTCACTTAACGCAAATTCTCAACAACTTTTCAATTTTTTTATTTATTATTTTTCTAAGATATTTTGAATCAACAAACTTAAAGAAGGATTTCACTCGACTACGAGCTACTTACGATCTAAGTAAACTATCAATAACTTAAAAAAACAAAGATTTTTCCCTGGCTACTAATGCAAAATCACACTTTTGAACCAAACAAGAAAATGAAAGAGATTTTATTTATTTATTTAAATGATGATAAAGCAAAAAGGAAAAATACCAACAAGTAAAAAACCAAGAAAAACAATTCTGGCCTAATCACAGATCGCAAAGAATCACTTCAAGAAATCACACACTAGCAACTTAAAAAAAATGACTCCCACACTTGTCTAAAAACCCTAAAGAAAAAATAAATTTAATGACAATTTT
>SNQJ01S0052901.1:12493-41502 GCA_010110895.2 Picea sitchensis | reverse complement strand
CGCCCAGTGAAAGGTTAGGGCGCGGGTTCCTTGATTTAAGTGGTTTTTTGAGGATTTGTTCAGCATGGCTTTGGCTAGGAAGAGGCATGAGTTGGCCTGATGCCAGGTAAACCTGTGTAGTGCATTTTAGGGTTATAACACTAGGTCTAGCTTGGAGATACACATGATCCCATGTTTTGAACTCTCTAGGAGTCCTTTTTCTGTCTGCATAGATTTTATTTCTATCCCGAGCCACTTTTAGATTATGTTTTATCTGAATTACTTATTGTTCCATTTCTTTCATCATATCTAGCCCAATTATAATTCTATCTACTGGGTTATCCCAGCTGATTGGAATTTTGCATTGTCTACCATAGAGGGCCTCAAAAGGGCTCATCTTCAATGACTCTTGATAGTCGTTGTTTTAGGAAAATTAAACCAGTGGTAGGTAGTCTTCCCACTTCTTAGGTTGATGCATTATATGAATCCTTAACATTTCCTCTAATAATTGGATTACCCTCTCTGTTTGTTTGTCATTTTGAGGGTGATAGGTTGTACTAAATAGCAATTTAGTTTCAAAATCAGCAAATAGAGATTTCCAAAATTTTGAAGTAAATTTTGTATCTCGGTCGGATATGATTTCCTTAGGAATGCCATGAAGTCTAAATATTTATTTCATTAAATTACTAGAAATATATATTGCCTTACAATTTGACTTAACAGGAATGAAGTGAGCAGTCTTGGTCAGTTTGTCCACAACTACCATGATGGTGTCATTCTTTTTAGTTGTTTTTTGTAACCTTGTGATGAAATCCATGGAGATGGTTCCCCATTTCCATTCTGTGATTGGTAGGGGCCGCAACAGCCTTGATAGATGCCATTTTTCTTCCTTAACTTGCTGGCATTCTAGACATTTGGCTAAGTAATCAACTATGTCCTTTTTCAGTCCTAGCCAAGAAATAGTTTCCTAGTGGATGTGATCATCTTCTTATAACCAGAATGATCAATATATGGTCTTTTGTGTAGTTCATCCATCATGAAACTCTTCAAGTCATCACAATTTGGTATATACAAACTACCTTTGTAATTTACCAGGCCATCATTCAGTGATTGATAATCCTCATACTTCATCCCTGTGGGCTCTTGCTCTAAGTATGATTTTACAGTCTTAAAAAATGCATTTGTTTCTTGTGCACTTTTGACTCTCTCCCTGACATCCATTTCACGGGTTCTTAAAGATGCCAAGTGAATCAATTTCATACTTCTACTAAGAGAATCAACCACCCTATTCTCTTTTCCTTTCATATGTTTGATTTCAAAATCAAACTCACTAAGGAGATCCATCCATCTAGCTTGTCTAGCATTGAGCATTGGTTGATTGAACATATATCTCAACCCACTATGGTCTTTCATAAGAACAAATATTCTACCCAAGAGGTAATTCCTCCACAATTTTAAAGCATGTATTATGGAAACCAATTATATATTATGGGTGACATAATTGATTTCATGCTCATTCAATTTTCTATATTCATAGAAAATTACATGCCCTTCTTGCAGAAGGACTCCTCTTAGACCTTCCTTGAAGACATCTGTACACACAAGGAAAATATTGTTTGGGTCTGCAATATTCATCACAGGTGCATTGGTTAGAAGTTATTTAATCTCTTCAAATCTCTCCTCACATTCTGATGTCCAAATGAATTTAACTCCCTTTTTCTGAAGTGAGGTGATTGGACAACCAATCTTGGAAAATCCCTTTATTAACCTCCTATAGTATCCCGCTAGGCCCATAAAGGATATGATATCAGATACATCCTTTGGGGTAGGCCATTCCATAATGGCTTTGATCTTGTCAGGATCAACTACCACTCCTTCTTCAGAAATAACATGGCCTAAGTAATGGACTTGTTTTTGGAAAAAGTCACACTTACTAAACTTAGCATAGAGAGGATGTTCTCTCAACATTTGAAGCACTAATTTGAGATGTTCTTCATGATATTCCCCATTCTTAGAATAGATTAGGATATCATCAATGAAAACCAATACAGATTGATCCAAGAACTTACTAAGTACATTATTCATTAAGAACATAAAAGTGGATGGGGCATTGGTTAGCCCAAATGGCACCACCACAAATTCATAGTGACCATATATTGTCCTAAAGATTTTTTTCTGGAATTCTTCATCCTTAATTTGGACCTGATGGTATCCAAACCTCAAGTCAATATTGGAGAAAATTGTAGCACCCCTTAATTGTTCAAACAAGTCATTGATCCTTGGTAAGGGATACTTATTCTTAATGGCCATCTTATTGAGTTGTCTATAGTCTATGCACAACCTGAGTGTGCCATCCTTATTTCACATACAAGGTTGGTGCTCCCCATGGAGACACACTAGGCTGGATGTATAATTTGTCCATCATCTCCTTTAGTTGTAGTTTCAGCTCAATTAGCTCTGGTGTACTCATTATATAGGGTGTTCTATACACTGGCACCGCTCCTAGTGAAATTTCTATTGAAAATTCAATATCTCTTCTTGGTGGTAGACCTGGTACCTCTTCTAGAAAGACATATTTATACTCTCTTAATATGGGTTGGTGTTGGGCCCATGATATGACTAATTTTATGACATTAATTAGATCCTTTTTGCCGAATGTGTATATGCGTTTTCCTATTTTGAAGAAATTTTTGAAGAACTTTTGTGTCAAATCTCTATGATTCACACCAGGTATACATAATTCATGTTTTGCGATGATTTTGAGTTTAAATCAGTATGTTTTTATGATCCCAAGAAACCAATTCGTGTTTTGTGTGTCACAGGGAAAAATCGCAGCTTGTTTTCTCATCCGACACTCCGTCCAGTACTCCATCTGGCACTCAGTCCGGTACTCCATCCGACACTCTGTCCTACACAAAAACTATGGGTGATTTGTCAGTTAGCATATCGACGACCAGTGATGGGTGATTTAGAGACATGGGTTTTTCTTGTGCTTGTGGCCTCTAGCTACTGAACTCTTGACAACTCGATTTGGGTTGTTATGTTGGGCGATTATTGGCTCGTCTCATTTCTAGAAGCCACCGACAGTTAGGGCATATTAAATGTGATTTGATATTTTTAAAGAGGGTCAACCCTTCTAGTGGTCGACCTCTCAGCTTGTAAAAACTATAAATACCACCTTAGTGGTCAGACAATTGTTAAGTAGAGAGTTAGAGAGAAAAAAGACAATTTATCTCTGTTTTCCTATTTTCATTTTGCCAGAACTGTGTAAAGACTACGTTTTTTGTTTTAATGGTGAATTTGTGTTGCTGAAGCTCCTAGTTCGCCTTTGAAGAGTAATTGTGACTTGATGGGGGGCCCACCAACAGTCTGGGTGAATATCTAATTAGTTTTCTTATGAATTGAATATCATAGTTGTCTTTTTATTTCATTTTCTATACATGAATTGTCATTTTGGTTTCTTATTGTATAAATTGTTGTTTATAGCTTAATTGTTTTAGTTTATTTTGCAGGTTATTATGAAGGATCGTGTTAGTATATAATAATTTTTTAGTTGATAGGAAGCAAGCTTGCAAGCTGAGATACTAACCATGTGTGCAACTAGATGATAAATTAAGTTTTCTTTATGCTGAAATAGATGATAAAAACAGAGTTTAAAACATAGTTTTTAATTCATGATTTCTTTGATAGGGTTTCGGTGGATGGATAATCATTAGCCTTTAGTTTTCAATTCTATTTTTCCTATCTAGTTGGTATTTATCTTTATTTATTTAATTTTTCATTTAGGTTGCTCATTTGCTTAATTGTAATATGCTGAAATAGTGTTTAATTTTTGTTTATGAATATTTCCTAATTTTGCAATTTGAATTGTCAAAATAGAACTAGTTTAGTTTACTTCATGCAATTTATTTCTTATATCTAGGTTGCAATTTTAATTCGTAGTTAATTATTGAGTTTAGTGTAGTATGAATTTTCTTAATTAGTATAGAATGCAATTGAATTTATTAGAATAGTATCTTTATTTTGTTGATGATCGATGCATGATCAATAATCACATGGAGATGCAGGATAGTTGATGTTGTTTCTATAATGGCTAAGATTTCACTGGGTTGTCTAATTCAAACTTTTCACTTTGCTATTGAAGTCAATATCGATTTTATCCCTCTTGAATTATCATTCATTGTTAAATTCCATCGTGATATTATAAGACACCGGAGACACAACCATCAACACTATATTTGAGTTTTCATGGATTAGAAGATAGTTCCTTGTTTTCATAGATTAGAAGATAGTTTTCTTGCTTTCATATATTAGAAGATAGTTTCCTTGATTTTGTAGGATAGATAGTTTTTTTCTTTGGTAGTTTAAGGAATATTTTGCTTATCATAGATTAAATATTAGTTGTTAATTCCTCTTGCTTTCAATTTAGTAGATTTCCTTTCATAAATTAGAAGTAGTTGTGAAGTTCAATTTAAGAATAGAGTTCACTTGTTTCTTAGCTTAATTAGTTGCTTATTGATTAGTTTACTTTCGATAGAAGTTATTATAGGTTAGTTAGTTGTTTACATGATTTAATAGGGTAGTTTCTTGCTTGTCCATTTTTCCTTGATAGGATAGTTGCTTCTCTGTTTACTTGCTTTCATAGGATAGTTTCTTAATTGAGTAGGTTAATTAAAAGTAGTTTGTTGTTGTTATTTCTTATTAGGTAGATAGTTTGCTTTTTCTTATTGTTATGATTGAATTAGTTTTCTTTAAGTAGGGTTTTTAATTGCTTTCTTAGAACTATCCATCGATCTTTTTTTCAAAGGTTACTTAGGGTACATAGTTTGAGTTCCTTAGTAGGGTTTTCTCATTAATAGTTTTTGATTGAATAGATTATCCCTTAGATAGCCACTTCCTTAGTTAGACTATACTGCTACCAGCCCTTCTACCTTGGCATACATATTGCTACAAATCTAAGTTTACTTACCCTAGGTTGACAATTTAATTGAGGGTTTTTAGTGTGTTTTTAGTGCATATAGAACACCCATCATTTTTGGCATCATTGTCGTGGAGTTGTCTCGAGGTAAGAAATAGTTAGGAATTAGATCATTTCTAAACCTTAGAATTAGTTTGGTGGCAGGGGAACTTTAAGATGAGAGGTAATAACCTATGCATCTGTTATAGCAGGTTCCCCCAAACCCAATGATAGTTTTTCTTTTTATTTTTGTTTACTTTCATGAATAGACCTAGATACCCAAAAGGTAGATACGTTAAATCTAAATCAGATATTTCAACCAAGGTTCCTTCCGACCTTTTGGGGGGGAGGAACGTTCCACTCATAAATTCTGAAGACCGATACCAAAAAATAGGAGACCGATACCAAAAAATAGGAGATCGATACCGAAAAATAGGAGTTAGCTCAACCCAAAGAGATAAAGTAGTCTCTGAAGAGACTAAGACTAGGAGCACTATAGAACAGAAAATTGAAGCATCAGTGATAGTGGAACAAGAGGCAAGATCACTTGAGCCTTCCGCAGAACCAAACAATACAACTTTTGTTTTCTTACCACCATCAGGAGATCTTAACTTTAAATACATCATAGACCCTGAACAGGTGAACACTTGGTTTGGTAGTTCATCCAACATAATTATCTCTCAAATTGACACAGAAACTTTGCCACCAATAATCTCAATCGGCTCGAGTAGAGTCTGAGACATCCAATCAGTAGGAAGACCTTTCCATCAAAGGTAAATCTTGTTCTCTTAGAATATAAAACCACCTAAGTACTCTCTTTTTGGAAACCAAGCCATTATGGATGATCAGGAGGATCATAACAATGTAATACATGGGAAGGAAGAAGAAGATGAAAACCAAACCGAAACTGCCTTCGGGTTTCCAATTTTGGACACCACCCCAAATGTCAATATGAAAAATATTCCCCTCTCATCACTACCCACCTTCTATGGTAAAAGAAGTGAATATCTAGTCACCTTCCTATTTGATTTAGACATCTTGTGTAGGAGATACAACTACCTACAAGATGCCCAGAAACTAAAACTCTTTCCTACCACTCTCATGGAAGATGCACTAAGATGGTTCATGGGGTTGGGAGAATCCAACATTAGGTTTTGGGAATCCATGAAATATATATTTCTTAAGAAGCACCAAGACTACTGCAAGACCAAAGAGTCTCGTAATGACATCTTTCAAATCCAACAATTAGAAGACGAGACCCTCGGGGATTATATGGAACGGTTTGGTTATATCTCTCATAAATTGAAATATCATGACCTCCCAAAGGATGCAGTTAGGGATCTTTTCCTTAAGGGAATTTCAAAAGAATACCTAGAGACGCTTAACCTGATGGAATCAAGTGACATATCTCATAAAACATTTTTTGAAATATGTGAAATGTGTAAGAATTAATCAAGGAGTAGAGCTAAAACAAGAAATAATTTTTGGGACCCTTATAGTAGAAACTTAAAACCAGTTAGTTCAGGTGGTATCACAAAAGAAGAGATAGGGAACCTTTTAGAGAACTTCAAGATAGATATCTTAAGCACAATAGGTTCCCAGTTGGACACATTAAAGATTAAAAAGAATCAGGAGGAGGAAAATGMARCAATGAGCATATATTGCCCAAGATGCAGGAGGAAGCATTCCTCAAGGGAATGCCCATTAGATAACATTTMWGTTTGTGGCTTCTGCACAGAAGACCATTCMACTGATAAATTTCCATYATTKCTCARTTTATTATCCATCTATAGAAGTGGGGATMCCAAGGAATCCTTTTATGCACCTAGGAGGCCATGGAAGCCTAGGAACCAACCCACATACCTAGATCTACAATCACAAGTTCCACCATATTATCAATAGCAACAATAGTGGAACTCACCAAGTTGGCAAAACTGGTATACACAATACCAACATCCTTGGCTTCAAGGATGGACAGGAGGTAATAACCAAGGAAAACCTCAAGCTCCACCTGTCCCTATGTCCAACCATCCTTATCCTCTATTTCCACCGAATACTCTACAAATTTTGTCAGGTTTTGTTCCACCACCTTTACCTCCCATTCCACAAAAAAAAATGCAACAATATCATAATGCAAGCTCCCCAAGACAAAAATTATTACTGACACAACCAATGCCGAATCCCAATTACAATACCACTCAACCTCTTCACAATGTTGAGATGCAGGCCTTCCCAACATATGTTATTACTCTTGTTCCACTACAGGAAATTCAACTAAGATCGGGAAAAGTTCTAGAGAGGCAGATACCTTCAGTAGTCATCCAGGAAGAAGAAGAAGAAGAAACCACCAAAAAACCTACGAATGACACTAGGTGGGAAGATATAATTATTCCTAAGGACCAAGAACCAAAGCTTCCCCAAAATGAACCTTCACAAATTACGAAGGCCCCTCCTTATCTAGACATATTAGTAATCAAGAAACATACCACCCAACCAGAATTTGACATCTTGAATGAATTGAAGAATATTTGTGTCAATATTCCCTTGCTACAATCCATTAAGGAAATTCCAATCTATAGTAAGGTAGTCAAATAATTGTGTATTAAGAAGCCAAGTAGGAAGCATAAGGACCCTCCTACAGTACATTTGATAGGAGAACTTTTTGAATACATATCAGAGCAGCCG
Organism: Picea sitchensis; assembly: GCA_010110895.2. Taxonomy (NCBI): domain Eukaryota; kingdom Viridiplantae; phylum Streptophyta; class Pinopsida; order Pinales; family Pinaceae; genus Picea; species Picea sitchensis. The sequence continues at coordinate 33,881 of SNQJ01S0052901.1, read as the reverse complement.
AAGCTAGCAAAATATGGGAACCCTGGAAACCCCGTAATGACCATAACCATTAAGGAGCTTTCCATTGGAAATACTCTCATAGACCTAGGGGAATCCACCAATGTTATGACCACTACTACCTTGGATAATTTACAGTTAAAACCTCTTCTTATACCTACCTAAACCATTTTGGAATTAGCAGATAAGACTAGGTTATAACTGAAGGAAGTTTGGATGACATCATAGTTACTTTAGCCTCATGGGAGTACTTGGTAGAATTCCTTGTTATCCACTCAAAGGATCCTGCCAAAGGCTATCCCGTCATTTTGGGAATACCTTGGTTAGTCATAGACAATGCATTTATTGGCTTTAGAGAGGGAGAAATGAACATCTGAATTGGACTTTCTATCCAGAAGCTCACCATATACCCTCCAGCCCAACCTATCATGGAGAATCTATGGTGTCTTTAATTTCCATACGAGAATGAGGACTGGGAAGAAACCGTATTTCCAAGTGACCATGACTGGGAACTTCAGGAGAACACAATGGAAAATGTACTAAACCAGTTCATTTTTGCTATCACGTGTGTGTATTTTCCACAATCATTTCCCCAATTTGAGTACATGTTTGGGGAATAATTTTAGGAACAATTGGACCCATCCATTTTTTCTTCGACATCTTTTATCTTCAAGATAGATGAGTTTTCCACATATTATACTATGACCTATGAGATTAGTGCAGGGAAATTTTTACATATAAAGTCTAGTCAGATACAGACCAACAAAAATAGTTAGTAAGTATCCTTAAAGAACAATCAAGATCATTTTCCTGGGAATACACTGACATGAAGGGTATACACACTAACACATGCATCCATCACATATATACCCAGGGTGAAGTAACACTTGTTAGGAAACTCCAGAGAAGGATGAACCCAACACTCAAAGATATAGTAAAGGAGGAGATCCAAAAGTTATTAAATGTTGGATTTATTTATCCCATCTCCGACAGTAAGTGGGTATCCCCACTTCTAGTGGTTCCAAATAAGGTTGTCGAGAAATGGAGAATCTGTGTTGATTTCCAGGAGCTCAACAAAGCCACTCTGAAGGATTACTTTCCTCTTCCTTTCATTGACCATGTTCTGGATACCTTGTCTGGAAAGAAGTATTTCTCCTTTTTAGATGGGTACAGTGGGTATAATCAAATTCTTATAGAACCTGAGGACCAAGACAAGACCACCTTTACTTTTCCTTGGGGAACCTATGCCTATAAGGTCTTACCATTTGGATTGTGTAATGCTCCTGCTACATTTCAACGAGAAGTACTAGGGATATTTGTTGATCTTATTCATGATTGTGTGGAGGTCTACATGGATGAATTCATAGTTTATGGAAACACTTACCAGGAAGCCTTAGACAACTTAGAAAAAATCCTTATCAGATGCCAAGAAACGAACCTATATCTAAGTCATGAAAAATGTAAAATGTTGTTAACTAAAGGAGTGGTTCTAGGACATCATGTTTCATCTGAAGGGATAAAAGTCGATCCTGCAAAGATTGAGGTCATCGTCAGAATTCCACCCCCAAAGACTCAGAAATAGGTGAGAATCTTTCTTGGACATGTCGGATACTACCGACGGTTTATTGAAAATTTTACAAATATTGTTGCACCTATGTTTGGATTGTTAGTAAAGGATGTTGATTTTGTTTGGTCTGAGCAATGTCAAACTGTCTTTGAATCCCTGGAAGCTAATCTGTTTGTGGCACCAGTTCTTAGAGGGCCCAATTAGACTCTCCCATTTCACATATCTACTGATGCCTCCGACACCGCAATAGGAGGAGTATTAGGGAAGAAAGAGGACCAACATTCCTACCATTTATTTTGTGAGAAATAACTTTTCCCCTATCGAGTTAAACTACACAGTTACCGAGAAGGAATTCTTGGTAGTAGTTCATGCTATAAATAAGTTTTGTCATTACATTATAGGTTACAAAGTATTTGTACATACAAATCATTCTTCCATTAGATTTCTGATGAATAAACCCATAACTAATGGCTGAGTGACTAGGTGGCTCTTGTTATTGCAAGAGTTTAACATCATCGTGCTTGACCGAACAGGAAAGGATAATTTGGTAGCTGATTTTATTTCACTATTAAAAAATGAGGATGATGATATCCCTGTAGATGATAGTTTCCCATAAGAGCACCTTTTTTCCCTCTCTGTAAATACCTCATGGTTTGCGGATATGGAAAAATATCTGGCTACTAGAAAGTTACCGTCTCATTTTTCTCCTCATGAAAAGCGTAAAATTATTACGCAAAGTGCTAATTACTCTTGGGTTGGCCATGACATTTTTTGCACAAGTCATGATCTGATTATTTGTAGATGTGTCTGAGAGGATAAGGTACCAGAAATACTATGAAGTTATCATGATGGACCATGTGGTGGCCATTTTTTTGAAAAATGTACAATATATAAGTTGTTACATTCATGTTACTATTGGTCTAGCATTTTCAAAGATGTTTCCAAGTATGTGAGGAGTTGTGATAGTTGCCAAAGGATTGGAAGACCTATGTCAACTGACGAAATTCCCTTGCATGCCCAAGTTATGATAGAACCCTTCAAAAAATGGGCCCTTGACTTTGTAGGACCAATTTCACCCATGTCCCATAAGAAGAACTATATTTTGGTTTGTACAGACTATGTCACCAAGTGGGTAGAGGCAAAATCCCTATTTAGGTATAGAGAAAAATATGTTGTCGAATTTATCTATGAAGACATATTTACCCCCTTCGTTGTCCGTCATGAAATTTTTATAGAAGATGGCACTCAATTCAGTTCCAAGATGATGAGATAGATAACAGAGAAATATGGGATTAAACACTGTAAATCTTCTCCATACCACCCGCAATATAATGGTCAAGTAGAATCTACAAACAAATTTCTAGAAGCTATCTTAACCAAGACTTTTCAATTACATCATCGAGATTAGGCTGATAGGCTTCCAGAAGCCTTATGGGCTTACTAGACCACCTGGAGAAACACCACCGAACACACCCCTTATGAGTTAATGTATGGGAAACAATTACTTCTACCATTGGAATTCCATGTAAGGACCTTCCTTATTTCCGCAGAATTGGGATTAAACTTAGATGAGGCTCAGAAGAAACGATCCCTACAACTGAATGAGTTGGATGAGATCAGGAAAGATGCCATCCAACAAACAATATTAGTCCAAAACCAGAGGATCAAGTGGCATGACAATTTTATTAAGAAGAAACAATTCCAACCTGGTGATTGGGATCTGTTGTTTGATTCCCAATTTAAAACCTTCAAAGGCAAACTCACCACCCGGTGGTTAGGCCCTTATGAGGTAGTCACTGTATATGACAATGGAGCTATGAAAATCAAGCCAATTGATGACGGACAAGTCTCCTTTGTAGTAAATGGAAATCGAATCAAATTTTATCATAAGCCCATTTCCAAAGAGGATTTTCTACAAGTCATGCCAACTGACAAGGAATTTTCCTTGGTATATGGGGAAGTCCCCCCTTTTTCTTGAAAGTTTTCTGAATTTTCTACTATACATATGTAAATAATTTGAATTTTTTGTTAAACAATTCTAGAGATTTATGTAGGTATTTATTTTACCAGGGGTAGACAGTTTCAAGGAAATATAAAGGAAGGATTTCTCTTCAAAACATTGCTATACTTGAACCTTTTTGTCTACTAAGCATCAAATGAATATTGACTTACAGTAATTAGCCATATTTTTGCAAAAAAAAAAAATCATTTTCTTAAGGCATTCTAAAAAGCGGTTGCTCTTGAAAATCTTCACCAATATATAAGGAAGATCACATGTCGGTAAGCTTAGGGTCTCATTACAATTTTTCCCCAAGAAACATGAGTAATTGAGTAAAGTATATTTATTAAGTAGTAACAAGGAGGTCCGATTAGCGGTTAGTCATGGAAACATCACAACTACAAAGAAGAAGTGAGTTGATCCTAGAGATACCTTTCTTTTCTTTCTCAATGGTACCATCCACTACACTAAATATCTTGATTATATCATATCTTTAGATGAATACGTCGCTTAAGTACCTACATCGGGGAAAATCACTAAGGGTATAATGAAAGTCATCCTCTAACATAAATACCATTCCAATTAAAAAGAAAAGAAAAGTTGTTTGAGGCTACCCCCCATCTTCTTTCACAAAGCAATATTATACTAAAATCTTAAAAGATGGAGGCGTAGTCTCTGAGGGTGTAAGGCTAACCGTCGAGATAATGAATATGCACTTTGCTACCGGTAGTGCTTAGGCTATGAAATGACTAAGGTAAACCCAGCCGAGATTATTGAACAAGCTTGATAGGCGGGGCATTCTACCGCGAGGATGAGTATCGACAAAAAAATAATAAATTTAAACTTGGCCTGATGTACGACATTACTTGCAGACAAAAATGACATGAAGTATGTATGGTTAAAGCTAAGGTTAATAAACTCCATAAAATTTCCATTGGAAACTAACTATGGACTATCTTGGCTGTAATGCCCATATATTACTAAGGGTCATTAAGTTTCCTAAACGTTTTATGAAAGTAAATTGAAACAAAAATTCATAACATAATATTGACTTTATAGCGACAACTTGATGCTTGGATTTATCAATAAATACTAATTGATTTCTGTTATGAAATAAATACATAACAACAAATTACACGGGACCGTGCTAATTTACTCTTTGCTTTGTTCTTGCCTTTTTGCTCCTGCTGCAGTCAACCATACAAGCTGGAAATGCTGAAACTTCTTTGTCTTCCCACATGAGCTAGGAAAACTACCTAACTCCTAGATATCAGAGTATCACGGGCCTGACCAGACCTCAGATGATGAATTTAGTAGTCCCCTACTGGGCTAATGTGATGCTGTGCTAACAAGCTCAAAGAATATAACTCTCATGCTCAGATCAGTATATTTCAAGTATGTGTTATTCTTGTCGTAGTCAGTATTGATAATCAAGTTACTGGATAACTTGATATAGATCAATATATTATGTTGTTCCTGTAAGAAACCACAAACTTAATATTATATCTCAAACGTCTAAATCTCTTGCCTACCTCTGCTTATCTATATATAGGATCTCTTGTATCCTATAGGTGGGACCATCTTCCAACCGTCTCATCAGTTATGTATTTATTTCATACTGTAAATCAATTAGTATTTATTGATAAATCCAAGTTACCGAAGTTGTTGTTATAAAAGTCAATATTATGTTATGAATTTTTGTTTCAATTTACTTTCTTAAAATGTTTAGGAAACTTAATGACCCTTAGTAATATATGGGCATTACAAAAACTCCCTTGCCTACCTCTTCTTATCTATATATAGGATCTCTTATCCTATAGGTGGGGCCATCTTCCAACCGTCTCATCAGACTAATCTGTGAAATTTAACTTTACACTTTACAATTTGTAAATCTTCAGCTATCAGGAGAACTGATTGGTTTCCTATATTTTTTATTGTGAGGTGTCATAGTACTTAGGTGTGGGGGAGGGGTTCATGAGTTGACAAATGATCATTGCCTAGAGAAGTAAATCTTTGTAAAAATTTATGAGTATTGTTTTTATGATACAGTTTATTACATTAGCAGTCATTTTATTTTTGAACTGCAAAACTCTTGTGTGCTATAAATTGTTGTACATATACTTAACACACCACTTTATTGGTTCATTTTCGCTATAGGATGTTCATTGTAGGTTTGAAATTACATTTTCTATGCAAGTGGATTGAGTGAGAATGGTGGAAAAATCAACAAACAATGGAACATTCTCCCTCTTCTCTTAATCATTGTGACTGTCAAAACCATTCAATATTGCAGGCTATCCATTACAGGAGGTAAAAATGCATTTAACACAGAGGTACCATATGAAGTGTCGTATGAGGTGTCGTATGAAGTTCTGTATAAGGTGCCGAATGAAGTGCCATATGAATTTACACACCAATAACTGTCCACAATTTCAGGTAACCATGAATCAATGACATTTAATCAAATTGGTTGAAGGAAATCAAGATTGAGGATGAAAACTTTATACATTTTCGTGATCAAATGTCCAAGTCAAAAGACTTGGACATTTTTCTAACTTCACATCATTAAGATTGCCCCCCACCAAAAAAACATGCCTTTGAATTCGAAATTGCTCACACATGGCAACTCGTGCGCGCATGTGTGCAACCAATTCCACCAAAGGCGCATTCAAAAATGGGATCAAGTTACCTATTAGCCCAATTCACCTCTACCATTGCATTTTCCCCTGTTTTAAGAACGCGCTCAGCCTCCATCATTCGTTCCTCTTTTCAAATTGTGCTCAACCTTTGTTCAATTTGTGCCATTCCTTGACCCGATTGCACCCTCTCTTGGTGAATTTCGCCTCTGTTCATTTCTTCACATAATCATGATGCCTAAGAGGTATGAATCCTCTTCCTATGCAGACCTTTTTTCCATTCCTGAGTTTTCATAGTGCAGAGAGGTGTTTTTGCGTGCAGGTTGGGGGCCATTTTTATCCCACTTGCAGGACCACGATGATGGCATCTCAATGCAATTCACCCTCGGTTTTGATGAGAAGACATCGTGTGTCAGGTCTCTCACCTTTGGGGTCTCAGAGGAATCCATAGCTGCAGCCATGAAGCTTCCAAGAGTGGGAGATAGATGGTTTTAAAACCACCAGTTTTTGCGCTCAAGCTATAACAGGGTTTTTAAGCCAGAATTACAAAACATATCTACAGCTAAAGGATAATCCAAGGAGTGGATAAAATAGGAACTGATCAACCCTCCCATATTCATCACTAGGTTGATCACATGTGAATGTAGATATTCCACCTTCAAAGCCTGTCATTTCAGATTGTTAGCTCACTTTCAGTTCAATAAACCATTGAATTTCCCCTTCTACTTTTTAAAGAGCTTGGAGAAGATGTCCTCTCAAGTGACGAAGAATGTAACCAGCCCCCACAACAACCTCTTTCACCATGGCCTGATCAAACTTCTTGTTTTAGCCGAATTAGAAAAACAGGGGAAAACTTGGGATGCATTCATTTATCAATTTTCAAACCCTCACTTGAAAATCAAGACTAGCAAAAAGACACTTGGCCTAAGGACTATTTCTCCATCCAAACCCCACTCTCCAAGAACTCCAAATCCTCCTGCACACGCCATTTATTTATCAGAACAATTCAAGAAGCTTGTTGAAACCCCTGCATCATCATCGGGTAAAAAGACCAAGAAGCCTATTGTTAACCCCCCAATACCTTCAATATCTCTTGATCCTACACCCAAAAAGCTACAAGAAGTGATTCAACAAGACTTTCCTACAGTTCCTACAAATAGGAGAGGTGCTAATCGATTTAATAGAGGACCCTTTCAAAAGAGTACCCAGAGCACAAGAGAAAAACCATATGTAAAATCCCTCACCACTTTGGACCCTATCCAAGTATCCTTTGATCTCGATAGTCCTCACAAAAGACTTAGGGAAGTATCTCTAGATGAATTGGAGCCACAAAGAAAGACAAAATCTGAACCTACTTCTCCTCATCAACCCCCTTTTACTCCTACCTCACCGACACCTACCCCAAATCCTAAGAATGACATACACTCTTCATCTTTCAAAGGATCTAAGCCTTCCTTTGAAATAACTGATCCTTCTCCAACCATTGAGAAGCTACAAAAAGAGAATGTTTAGCTGCTGCGACAGTTGGAAGATAGGAAGACTATGGACACACATATTCACCATGATAATGCATTCCTCCAAGCAAAGGTGAATTCCCTTCAAAGCTTGGTTGACGAGATGACCAAAGCCAACCACAACCTCAGAGCACAATTGAAGCAACACAAGAGGCATAAGTCAAAATATTCACGGCAAGAAGGAGAAGCTTCTAAAGTTGATCCTCCTCAGCAAGATTAGTCATGAAGGGAATTTATTTTTGTTTGCAGTGGGACCTGCAAAATCTTAGGTGTGGGGGTAATGTTGGGCCCGTGATATGACTAATTTTATGACGTTAATTAGATCCTTTTTTCCGAATGTGTATATGTGTTTTCCTGTTTTGAAGAATTTTTTGAAGATATTTTGTGTCAAATCGCTATGATTCACACCAGGTATGCATAATTCATGTTTTGAGATGATTTTGAGTTTAAATTAGTATGTTTTTATGATCCCAGGAAACTAATTCGTGTTTTGTGTGTCATAGGGCATAATCGCAACTTGTTTTCGCATCTGACACTTCATCCAGTACTCCATCCGGCACTCAATATGGTACTACATGTGGCACTTCATCTTGCACAAAAAATATGGGAGATTTGGTGGTTATAATATCAGTGGCCAGTGATGGGTGAATCAGAGAAATGGTTTTTTCTTGTGCTCGTGGCCTCTAGCTATTGAATTCTTGACAACTTGATTTGGGTTGTTATGTTGGGCGATTATTGGCTCGCCTCATTTCTAGAAACCACCGACAGTTAGGGCATATTAAATGTGATTTTTTGCTTTTAGAGAGGGTCGACCCTTCCATTGGTCAACCTCTCATCTTGTAAAAAATATAAATACCACCTCAGTGGTCAGACAATTGTTAAGTAGAGAGTTAGAGACAAAAATATAATTTAGCTCTGTTTTCCTATTTTCATTTTGCCATAACTGTGTAAAACTGCATTTTTTGTTTTAATGATGAATTCGTGTTGTTGAAGCCCATGGTTCACCTTTGAAGATTAACCAAGACTTGTTGGGGGGACCACCATCAGTCTAGGTGAATATCTAATTAGTTTGCTTATGAATTGAATAACATAGTTGTCTTTTTATTTCATTTTCTGTACATGAATTGTCATTTTGTTTTCTTATTGTATAAATTGTTGTTTATAGATTAATTGTTTTAGTTTCTTTTGCAGGTTATTATGAAGGATCGTGTTAGTATACAATGATTTGTTAGTTGATAGGAAGCAATCTTGCAAGCTTAGATACTAACCATGTGTATAACTAGATGATAAATTAAGTTTTCTTTATGCTGAAATAGATGATAAAAACAGAGTTTTTAATTCATGATTTCTTTGACAGGGTTTTTATGGATGGATAGTCATTAGCCTTTAGTTTTCATTCTAGTTTTCCTATCTAGTTTCTATTTAGCTTTATTCATTTAATTTGTCTTTTAGGTTTCTCATTTTCTTACTTTTGATATGCGGAAATAGTGTTTAATTTTTGTTTATGAGTGTTTCCTCTTTTTGCAATTTGAATTGTCAAAATAGAACTAGTTTAGTTTACTTCATGCAAATTCTTTCTTAGATATAGRTTGCAATTTTAATTCGTAGTTAATTATTGAGTTTATTGTAGTATGAATTTKCTTAATTAGTATAGAATGCAATTGAATTTACTAGAATAGTATCTTTATATTGTTGATGATTAATGCATGATCAATAATCACATGGATATGCAAGATAGTTGATGTTGTTTCTATAATGGCTAAGTTTTCACTGGATTTACTAATTCACACGTTTCACTTTTCTATTGAAGTCAATATCGTGTTTATCCCTCTTGAATTATCATTCATTGTTAAATGTCATTGTGATATTATAAGACATCAGAGACACAACCATCAACACTACATTTGAGTTTTCATAGATTACAAGATAGTTTCTTGTTTTCATAGATTAGAAGATAGTTTTGTTGCTTTCATAGATTAGAAGATAGTTTCCTTGCTTTTGTAGGATAGATAGTCTTTTTTCTTTGGTAGGTTAAGGAATAATTTTCTTATCATAGATTAAAGATTAGTTGTTAATTCCTCTTGCTTTCAATTTAGTAGATTTCCTTTCATAAATTAGAAGTAGTTGTGAAGTTCAATTTAAGAATAGAGTTCACTTGTTTCTTAGCTTAATTAGTTGCTTATTGATTAGTTTACTTGTTGTAGAAGTTATCATAGTTTAGTTAGTTGTTTACTTGATTTAATAGGGTAGTTGCTTGCTTGTCTATTTTTCCTTGATAGGATAGTTGTTTGTCTGTTTACATGCTTTCATAGGATAGTTTTTTATTTGAGTAGGTTAATTAAAAGTAGTTTGTTGTTTTTATTTATTATTAGGTAGATAGTTTTCTTTTTCTTATTCTTATGATTGAGTTAGTTTTATTTAAGTAGGGTTTTTAATTGCTTTCTTAGAACTATCCATCGATCTGTTGTTCAAAGGTTATTTAGGGTACATAGTTTGAGTTCCTTAGTAGGGTTTGCTCATTAATAGTTTTTTCTTGAATAGATTGGCCCTTAGATAACCACTTCCTTAGTTATACTATACTACTACCAACCCTTCTACCTTGGCATATATATTTCTACAACTCTAAGTTTACTTACCCCGGGTTGACAATTTAATTGAGGGTTTTTAGTTTGTTTTTAGTGGATATAGAACACCCATCAGTTGGTCCTCTAGGATTGGTTTTTTGTTCTCAACAGAGTCCAATAGTTGTATTTCATACAAAGGACATCCTTTTGTGCAATACTTCTTCACTTGAAGGCATGATATTTGTCTCACTGAGAAAGGGTTTTGAATCCACTGTAGGGTTATTTTTCTACCTTCTTCATCTTCACACTCTAAAGTTTTATTATAACAGTCCAACTTGGTTTTATGGGCAGCCAACTAGTCCATGCCAATCAGCAGGTCATAAGATCCTAAGGGGAGTATGTTTACGGTTTCTTGGGTGGGTAATACACTCATAATGAATTGGCATGCTGGTATGAACTCTGTTACTTTTCATTTGGTTCCAGTGGATAGTTTTACCAACCATGATTTAACATGTTTAACTTGTTGCAATTTACATTTCTCAACAGTTTGAGGGGCAACATAACTCAAATTAGAACCAGGGTCAATTAAAATGGAAAATAGATGGTTGGAAATCATACCTTCCATCTCCACCATTGAAGCTTGGTGGTCATCTTGTCTATTATCCAAGGCTGCATAAATTTGTGGAATTCTCCTAGCCACATCATTGACTATGGTAGACTCTTGGACATTGTAGACCCTCATATTGTTTTGTTTCCTATATGGGCAGTCCCTCAGTAGATGTTCTTCTCCACAACCCCAACATTTCAAGGGTTCTCTCTTTCTGTTATCAGTCTTACCATAGGCTGATCCAAAGGGTTTAGTTCCACTCTAATATGGGAAATTTTGTTGATACACACTTTTAGTAGGAAGGATCATCTTAGAAACTTTCACATGGTTCTTAAATATTGAGGGTTTGAACCCCTTCTTCTTGAATCCCGAACTACTTTTCTTCTTCCGGTCCTCATGAGGTTATGTCTTATTCTTGAATTTCTCATAGCAATACATCGCCTTTTGGATAGTGTCTTCTAAAGTATTTGGCTCATCAAACTCAATTCTGTCCCGAAAGGACTGAGGTAATCCACTAATAAATTATTTCATATTTACCTTGTCATCCTTTATGTAGGGAACATACCTTATCAACTCAAAATATTTGTTGATATATTCATCTATTGTGAGTTGTCCTAACTTGAGTTCATAGAACTCCTTAGTCTTCCCATCAAAGTATTTTTTTGACAGATACGTATTCTTGAAGTATTACTCAAATTATTTCTATGACAAGTCCTTCTCATGGATTCCTTTCACATTCCTAAGGTTCTCCCACCAAATGGAGGCCTTTCCATTCAGTTAAAAATGGTTATTCGAGTTTTTAAGTTTTCAGAGTAGTCATGAACTCTGAAGTACTTATTCAAGCCAAGCAGCCAAACTTCTGCTTCTTCCCCTTTCTTAATTTATCCATAGCAAGTGGGTGGTTTGGATTTCTTGAACTCTTCAAGGTCATGACTCTTGGAATGTTTCCTCTTCTTTCCTCTCCTATGGTAATGTGAACTAGTTTAGCTACTAAAACATCACTTGGAGTTGTCAGTTTCCTCACCAGAATATTCTTCCAATGAATCTCTCTTGGCTCCATGTTGGGCCTTCTTTGAGGTTATCCTCCTTGTGTGGCCACTTTCAAAACCATGCTTTCTTATCTCAAGTGGACTTTGGGTTTTCTTAGTATGATGTATGTCCACATGACTAGTTGTTGGTCCATGTTGCAGCTTCCTTTGTATATATGATAAGCTTTGTAGTAGGACTTCATTAACTCCAATTTTCTTTTCCTACTCTTTTATCAACCTTTCATTGTCATCCTTACAACTCTATCATTCTTCCATGAGGCTTCTTATGGTTTCAAAAATATCTAGAGGGGTTTCCACCACCCTCCTTTCATCATATTCTTCCTCTCTATTGTGGGAGATTTCCCCCAATTCATGGTGTGTCACCATCCTTTATGATGTATTTTTACTATGGTCCACTAATTGCTTGAGTGTTGATAAAACATTTATGTTATTTAATGATCTACTAGTTTATGAATAAACACAGTTCAAAATTTTCAAAACATATACAACAGTAGAAAGTTTCGTTCCTCCCTTTAATAGAGGTTTAAATAAGCCTCTTAGGAATGGGTTAAGATAGGTTGTTACCCTTAAAGGTACTCTAATAATTTTTTTAAGTGACTCGTTCATGAGCCCAAGCAAGCCAAGTGTTGTTTCTTACTCTGATACAAATTTGTAACACACCCGACCCCTAAGTACCCTTTATAGGGATGGGGCATGAAAATATTTATTACTCTAATCATCTAGAATCCTCTGTCTATGGTATTCATCCTATTCTACTCTCCCGTAGCTTTGTAGCGACAGCTACCAGGCTCAAATCCGAGCTTTGGATTGCAAGTTATGGTCTCCTGAAGCTCTTAGGAAATTATTAGTCAAGGGCCACCTGGTTCCCACATAGGTCCATCTCTTTCGTATCTTATCCAAATACCTAATTCCATGGTGTAAGGTCATCCATCATCCAATACAACGGTGGGACTTGATACTCATTTAACATTTGGAGCTTTGACAATGAACACCCCTTTTCCTTTTTGCACACATGTCCTCTGGAGTCCCGAATTCCCGAACTCCTAAAGTAGCCAGAAATATTTCTACGTGGCTCTGGACTTTGGGCCTTCTGGCTTATCTATGACTCTACACTCTAAACCTCCAGATTCCGAAAGTCTCGGACTCTCGAAGGGTCCACTATCACATGTGGTGGAATATCAAATGTGGAGGCAAGGACAGGTGGGTCCCGAGCACTCCACCCACTAGATGGATCAAGAAAGTATGTGCCAGGGGTGACACATAGCAAGGCAGAGTTGACATGTGGCCCCTCGAGTGGGTGACATGTTTCACATTTTAATGGCCACACAGGGCATGTGAAATGTACGAATCCAGGTGACACATGGCAAGTCAAGCAAGGGTCCACGTCACCCTGGATGACATCAACATTCCACGTCACTCCAGAATGATAGTATTTCGACGCCCTTAGATCTAATGGTCAGGAATGGCACCACAAAATCCTCAGATCAATGAATCACATGAATTCACGAGTTTAGAATTCAGATGTTTTCACCCGCTTACCACTCCCTTTCTACCAGAGTGGTCAACGCTAGACTGATCAAAAAATGGATTCAACAACCAAGAAGGATCCCGAAGAGACCCTAGTTCTATGGTTCTCGTTACTTCATAGCTCTAGACTTTGGAGGTTTCGACATTATGGATACTCTGCTCTCCTAGAGTAGGACTTCGCTGAAGTACCATACACGATTCCCTCCACTGGTTGATCGGATGGTTAAGAGGGGTTCTTAATGGACTCCCGACATCCACAACTCACATGTATTCATGACTCCGGTGTTCGGGGAATTTGGTGTTATAAAACTTATGTTCTMCCAAAGTGGTCAACACCATATTTACCTCGGTGTAKATCCAATGGCAAAGGGGACTCCCAAATACCCTCGGATATGCGGCTCACGTTACTTTGCGATTAGTAAATGGGTCAGGGTTTAACAATGGGACAGGTTTATCTGCCATAGTTAGGGAAACCGMCATACGTCGCTTAACCTTGTGGGTAGCTGTAACCACATGTTTCCTTCAGTYGATTTGAAAATGGTAAGTTCATAACACTCCAGAGCTATGAAATCCTGGAGTTATGAAGCAATAAAGGCTTATCTCCTCTCGGGCCTAGCGCATGGTTCCTAGACCYTGGTCTTATGGGTACTTTGAAAATTATCATGGAATACAYGCTAATCTCTTAGTCATGAATTGGTTAAGGCCATGGACATGAGTCCTTAGTCACACAAGTGAAGGGCCTAAAGGAGAGGCCCTCCTTTCCACCGATTTTGAACTTGGCATTCCCATGATGGAAAATTAGGGAGGTCAGCAAGACTTAATCATTTCAACTAACCCTACCTTGACTCTCTTGTAGACCCACATCCCATAACTCTCTAGATGTTAAGATGAGGCAACCAGAAGACCACTCAAAAGCATGGGTTCATAGAGAAACAATAAAAATTTCTATATTAACCATTCAATACAGGTTTAATTCATAAACATGTATATTCAAACATCATTTCAATTCCAGTACATAGAGTATGAAAATACTTATCAGAAACTAGAATCGTGAAGCAACTGTTGAAAGGGGTGCATGTTTCAAACCAATCGTAGGCACAGCCACTCCTGAACAGATTTAATGTTGGCCACCCCTAGCTAGATCACAATTCTTTGAGAGATAATCTTTCTTCTTTCTCAGTGACAGTCAGGGACGGATGTTACTCTTCTCCTCCCATAGGAACTTGGCAATCAATTTTCTTTGTACTAAGCAAGGGGGTCTACGCGAGTACTTCCACAGTCACTCACTAGCCCCTTTTATCATATTGGAATGAAAAATATGCCAACATCTTATTGCACCCAGAATGATCTTATTTCTCAGTTCTCCTTCGAACCAGAGAACTACAAGCACTCTTCTCTCTTCTGTAGATTGGTCTCTCCACTCTGTTTTTTCACAGATCTGCCTCTACCCACAAAATTACTTCCTTTCTTTCCTTCCTCATCAAGATTTCGTGGGTCCAAATCCCCAGCCTGTGGTCAGGTCTGGAAGTCTTGCATATGGGTACTCTTCCCCATCTCCTCATTAACTTTTGAGGAGGAATTTTCCAACTACCATCATGACCGGTAATTCATTTTTGGGTCAGAGGATTGTTTTGGGTCTGAGAAATTAAATCCAGTGAGGTACCAGTTTGGTGGGGGTCATATCAACCATTTATGGTTCCCCCCACTATATCTCTCTCATAGAATCATGTTCTATCTTGGAAACCCCCCCCTTTCAGCAGTTATGCAACATTATCCATTTTAATTAATAAAAAAAATACATATATTATCTTTTATAACAAAAGGTTCATGAAATACAACATTCACACATCTTTAGTCTGCCACAGTCTTTTGGCAAGTTATAGTTATATTTAAAAGCTGGGGGGAACATGGGTATTACAATAAAATAGAATATCATTTTAACTTAATAGCAAGTGTAGTTGGTTTAACCATTGACAAAGGACTTGCCAGGACTGGAAGAGGCATCAAGGTAGTTTCCAATTCTCTGATCATTTATTTTAATTTAGCATTTTCAGCTTCTAAACCATCAATGGAGGCATCAAGAGCATGCTCGATTTCCTTATGTATTTTGGAAATTTGGGATGGTCGCATATCCTTCAGGTCAACCTCTGAGTGAGACTTTCCATTTTTATTCTTCTGGTCATTTCTTTCTACAATCAACATTTTAGACTCTTTATCAAAAACAACACTTTGAAAAGTGAAGGATTCTTCTTCACTAAAGGTCTCATTTCCAACGATTTCCAACAAAGAATTTTGTTGAGCCATATTTTTTGGTTGTTCCATTGTAGGAAATATTTTCTCAATATATACTTCTAGTTCCATGTCCCCCAAAGAAAAGATTTGGATGTCATTTTCTATAATATTATCTTCTTCCTCTTGCACTAATTTTTTCCTTTTCTTTCTGTGAACTCTCAATTTTCCCAGGGGGAGGATTTTTATCCCCCCCTCCACTTGAACTATTGTTGAAAACCTTTTTAACTAGGTGGGTCATTGGATCAATTTTTCAGGATGTAGTATTCTTGGGAGTAACAATTGGAGATTGAGCACTTCTTTCACTAGGACATTTTCCTCTTTTCTTATCAAAATCATTATTGTTGAGTAATGTTTCTAGATCACCAACATCGTGTACATGAGTGGTTTGGTTGTTACCGTCTTATTCTTCATTCAAGATAGTCTGTATGAAAGAGTTAATGAAACCCACTGAAAGCATATGCCCCACTAAGATTTTGTTCAGATCAAAACAATTGATCTTTTCAACATACTTTAAATTCACATTGTTGAAATTATTTGCAAATTCGTCAATTTTATTTATATTTCTGAACATGAACTCTCCAATCTTCCATGGTAGGGGAATAAATTACTTTTTCCTTTTTTCATGGAAAAAATGTAGCTAGAAGTTATATTTCCCTTCCACCTTTGTAAGAAATAATTTGTCAAATACATGATACGGGATAAAAGAATGATTCTGTTTCGAGCAGAATATACCTATGACACTATGATTATACATTTGTTCTATGGTCCCCTTTTTCTCCAAACATCTGGTAGCTTGATCAGATATCCTTGAAGTATTTTCGCCAAACAACAGCCTTTTGAACACTGAAACAAATATATTTATGAACTTCATAGAAAACCAGAGGGGTATTATGTCTCCATAGTGATTGATACCAAAAGGTAAATGGATTTGTTTCAAAATTCACCCTCTTACTTATGGTTAAGATTGGGAATTGGAAACAATGCACAATAGCAAATATCATACAAGAGGCCATAAATAATTTTCTGTCCTTTTATAGTGTGATAACTAGGACGATAATTCGATAGAAATTAGTTTTTCCCAATCAAAGATGGCATGTTCTTGCACTATAAAATAGAGAATATATAAAATCATGTGAGAGATAGAAGAAGTGCTTTCTTGACCTATCAACCTGGTAAATATCCATGTAATTTATCGATAGGGGTTTTTAAAAGACTCAACCTAGATTATGGTTATTTTGTTGGGATAGATGCAGGATTCTTCAAATATTCAAAAAGGAGGTCAAGCCCATTGTTATGTTTCTCCAATAATTCTATGCAATCTTCACCTTTAAAAGTAAGTGTTGGCTCTGACAACTTTAACATCTTGCGAAAACCATGTGGTGAAAGAGAAGTCAGAGAATGATCCTGGAGCTGTATAATTATTTGACTTGGAACGTACTTGTCTACACACCATGCAACAAGTTATTTACAATAAAAAACCTTAGGAACACACCCAACATGAGTGATTCGAGATGCCCAAATTACATCTTTCTATGTAGGAGGAGAGGAATAATATGAATATGCTCTTGACCACTTGAAGTTTTAGTGTTCATGACCAAAGATATTCCTAGTATCACCGCAAAATTGTTTTCTATTTGATGATTCCATAGGTTAAAAAGAATATTTCTTCAGCTCAATAATAACCTAAAATAAATCTTTTCAGAGATATAATGATAATTTAATCCCTTGGAAAATGGAGATTTAATGCAATTTAATGAGTAATTCCTCGAACCTTTCACCATTAATGACGATCTTTTCGGAGCTTGCATGACAATTGTTAGCATTAAACAAAACTTAATGCATATTGGGAAAAGAAACAAAATGGTTCGGAAGGACGAGAGATATATTTTTAATATGAAACTTTTCATGAACCTACCAACCCAAGAACCTGCAGTTATGTATGATCAAAATATGCTAAGTGTAAAAAGGCGGTCGGTCAGAATTGCATGTAAAAGGAATAAAATTATTTGGAGCTCGTCACCAGTGATAAATCTGATGGCCAAAATGTATATCATGGAACCTGGGGTGCAAAGTTAGGGTCACGGAACTTGGAGGATGAGAGTTGATCATCCTGCTCATCTTCGACTAATTTTTGAGAGGTGTTGTTAGTACCAGATTCATTTGAACCCCAAAAAGTGTAATTTTTGCATCATACCAGGACGTTTGTTGGTATTTATTGTGCCCAACAAAGGGATCATGGTTGATCCCCTCAAGGTTGAGGCAATAGTTCAATTTCCTCCCCCATGCACAATACCACAACTTCAGAGCCTCCAAGAGAAGGATAAGTTTTTACGGAGATTCATCGCTAACTATGTTGAAATAACAAAGGGGTCCCATTTTATTGGGACGAAGTGGGTCAATGGTCTTTTGAGGCATTGAAAAGTGCCTTAGTGTCTACCCCTCTTCTCAACCCTCTTGATTATGGAAAGGATTTGATGTTGTATTTGGTAGCAGAATCCACCATCGACATGGTCCTAGTTCAGGAAGATGATGTGCTCCAGGACCATATTATCTATTACCTCAGTCAGGGTTTAATAATACCAAAGCTCAACTATACTCATGTTGAGAAGCTGGATCTAGAAGTTGTCCACGTCATCTAGATATTCAAACATTATATTTTATTGCGTAAGACCACTGTCGTGGCCATCGCCCTTTCAATAGGTTTTGACACGATGGGTCATTGGAGGGAATATTAGTAGGTGGATTTGTATTCTACAAGAGTTCTATTTAGACTTTGTTTTGGAAAAGTCCAAGAAATATTTGGTCTTTGTAGATTTAATCTCGGAGCTTCCGATTGAGAGTTGCAAATATTCTCCTGAAGATTCATTTTTTGATGTAAATATTTTCCTTATTGCATGTTCCAACCCTTGGTATGGGGATATACTTGTGTATCTCCATACTTTTGAGTTCCCCCCCTCTGCTTCTAGCAATGAATTTTGACGGATATGCCATCAAGCTTGCAATTACCTGATTATCGATGACACTTTGTATCATCGAGGAGGTGGTTTTGTTCTCCATCATTGTCTTACCCGCGAATAAGCGGAGCTTGTTCTAAATGATTTCCACAATGGAGCATGTGGTGGTCACCTTTCTGGGTTGGAGACAACTCAAAAAATCCTTCGTGCTTGATACTTCTGGCCCTCACTATTCAAATATTGTATTGAGGTGGTTAAAAGGTGTCATCTAAGCGAGATCTTCTGCCAGAAGATGTGGACACACCCTGCTCCTATGTTTCTTGTCATCGCAGTTGCCCCCTTCACTAAGTGGATAATTTATTTTACCACATGCCTCCCATCTTCTGCTATGGGGAATTGTACATCATTGTAGAGGTAGAATAATTCACCAAGTGGGTTGAAGCCATGCCAATGTTAAAAAATAATGGAGAAACTGAAACTCTCTTTATTTTCAACCAAATTGTATCAAGATTCGGTATACCAAAAGAGATTTTCACTGACCATGGCAGTCACTTTCAAAATAAAATGTTGACAGAGTTAACATCAAAGCTAGGATTCAGACAAGAGCATTCATCACCCTATTATCCATAGATGAATGGCTAGGTGGAGGTTTTCAATAAGTCTCTTACAACCATTCTCCATCAGACAATCAATTAGGCTAAGTCAAATTGGCATTTGATGTTATACTCTATGCTTTGGGAATATTGAACCTCTGTCAAGACTGCTACAAGATTCTCTCCCTTCCAACTCATTATTGGATGGAGGTGGTTTTTCCTATAGAGTGTCAGATTCCTTCCCTCAAGTTTCCATTGAAACTACTACCCAACACAATTGAACTTCAAGAACATCTTGTCTATCTCGAGAAGCTTGATGAGCAATGATGGGATGCAGCCACATCTAACGAGGCTCATAAAATTTGTGTTAAGTATAAGTATGATAGATCGATCTAACTTAGGGATTTCTCCGAAGGTGATCTTGTCTTGGTCTATGATCAAGATAAAGACCCCTTGGGGGCAGGAAAATTCTAACCCGTGTGGTTTGGACCATTCCTTATAAAGAAGGTTTTAGAGAAAGGTGCATATGAATTGGTTAATTTTGAAGGCAATATGTTGTCTGGGCCCAAAAATAGGATTTATTTAAAGAAGTATTATGCTTAGGTTGGTCATGTGGGTGTGAATTTTTGTAAATATTGTATATTTTTCTATAAAGTTTGGTTCTTTTGTATTATAGGAATGTTGCTAATTTTTGTATCTTCTTTGTGGCAGATGTCAAGAGAATCTGAGGTTTATGTTGGGTTCATGGATAGTGTCATTTGACAGACTCGAAGGCTTTATTTCGCATCTTTGTGATCTTCATGCTCACTGGTTAGTTGGTGTCTTCGAGAGGTGATTTTCTAGGGTCATCAACCAACAATGTTGTCAAATATAGTGCAATTATAGAACTACTATGTGATTCTTTATCACATGGTATCTCTTTCCTTCATGTATTTTTAGACACATAATTGGTAGTGTCATAGTTGAGTTGAGTATATCGCATCCACAATCTCATCCTTCATCGACGTTTCCTTAGGGTACACCTCTTAGAACATTATTTTGATTATATTATGTTAAGAACCAAATATCAATATAGCATAGAAAAACCTCTGAATAAGTACTCAACACCTTGAAAAAGAGAGAAATTCATATAATAAGCCTCTTCGAGGGGGAAACCTCCTTATGCCCACATAAATGTCCAATTACAAGATGATTCCAAATGAAAATGTCTCCTTGCTGTATATAGGATACTAGGAGGTACACTTACAACTAATGGACTCAAGCCGACATAAATACAATAACATTACTGATGTAATATGCCCCAATTAAGGGGTAATGAGCCACTATTTAGGGATTAACATGCCCCTCCCCTTGAGACAAGTGTTTTCCACAATGCTTGAGTAACTATGGATGCTTCTATATATAAGAATCATCTTTCCAAGTGGAATCTTCAACCGGTAGTTTCCTCCATATAATGAGATACTCTGAAATAGATCTATTCCTCAACTGGTGAATTCTTGTGTCAGTGATGGCTTCAGGCTCCAATATGATTTTTCCTTCCTCGTCAAGTTCTAGAAATATAGTTTGAACTGGTATCTTGTCACCTATAACCATCTTTAAGCATGAAACATGGAAAATTGGGTGTACTCATGAAGATGCAAGCAACTCCAATTTGTATGCCCTAGTACCAATCTTTTGCAACACCTTATAAGGGCCATAGTACTTTGGTGATAATTTTTTATCCTTCTTGGCTTGCTTGAGGGACATCTATTTGTATGGTTGTAGTCTTAAAAAAACCCAATCCCCTACTTCAAAACTTCTTTCACTACGATGTTGATCTGCTTGTTGTTTCATGCTATTTTGTGCCAAGGCCAGGTTTTCCTTTAATATTTGGAGAACTTGTTCTTGATGCTTGATGTGATCTTCCACTACTTGAACCTTAGATTTTTATTTTAGAGAAGAAGTGATGGAAGGAGGGTGGTATCCATAGAGTGCCATAAATGGTATCATTTTTGTTGTAGTATGAAAGGAAGTGTTATACCACCATTCTGCTAAGGGTAACCATTTGAACCATTATGTTTGTTTATCAGAGACAAAGTAACAAAGGTAT
>SNQJ01S0052900.1:33002-45512 GCA_010110895.2 Picea sitchensis | reverse complement strand
AGACTTTATTTGATTTCATTGGAGATGACTCATGATGATGAGATACATTTGTCACTTATTATATTTTTTGATGATATTTTGAGGCTTTAGACTCAGGAGTTAGGACATGATTCAGTGTTGGTCTATAGACTGTGATGTATTTGAGTTTACTAGACATCTTATACATCTTATATATGAGTTCTCTTTTCATACTTATGTGGAAATGCATTTATTTGATGTTGTTGATGCTTTAGATATTTAAAAAATTGAAAAAAAATGAATATTTTTGTATTTTTTTCGTTCTTACGACATTTTCTGATATTTTCCCCGATATTGCCGATATTTTCGTTTTCAGACCCTCGACGATATTTTGCTGTTGCCGATGTTGGTAACATTGGTCTATATTAACTCTCATAGACGATTATATGATGCAAAATACCATATCTTGGTGGTCTTGACTCATGCCAATCCCATACCCTCATACATGATAGAATCTAGTGGAAATGCTACAATCTTGCCAACCCTGAAATCCTGAAAACTGTTTAGTTTGCTGAATTCAGAATGGGATATAAAATTCTACTTTCTCCATATCAAGTCCAATGAGGTTGGACCCACTCTCAAACATCTTGAAACAATTAATGGTAATGTTAAAAATTTAAGTAAAAAGTTGACATTCTCCTAATATTACCATTAATTACTAAGTTGACACACTCTTCAAAGCTCAATCCCTTATCTTTGTTTTGTCTTAAAGGATCATTGACATGGACATGGCGATATTAGGTCCCATGCCCCTCTTGGGCACTTAGGTGGGCCCGAAACTTCCAAAAAAGTGCTTGAAACATCACTTGAAATAGCCGAAACAACTTGGAAATGCTGTAGGCCATATTTGAATGTTTCCAACTATTTTGGGTACTAGGACGTGGCCCAACTAGGCATTTCTTGCCACTTAGTTTGAA
Source organism: Picea sitchensis (assembly GCA_010110895.2). NCBI lineage: Eukaryota > Viridiplantae > Streptophyta > Pinopsida > Pinales > Pinaceae > Picea > Picea sitchensis. The sequence goes on along the minus strand of SNQJ01S0052900.1, from coordinate 44,577 downwards.
ACTCAAAATTGCAAAAATCTAAGAGTGACATTAAATTAAAAATTCTCATATGAAATACAACAAAATCTACAAAAAAAGTGGAAGCTAACCAAGTACTAGATGAACTAAACTGCCGTAAATGTGTGATGTCCCGTTCCCAAGATTAGGCTAGCATGGAGTGACTTAGTAGTCTATTTGTTCCCGTAGACTATAGCCAGGCACAAACAGGGAACAAGAGGAAAAATAAGGGTGATTTAGTGGCTAAACGATGAATTAAGCCAAAAAGCATAGGAAAAGTTACTTAAGCTTAAGTCGACGGAGAAATAGAATGAAAAGGTGTTGAGGGGGGACTTAATTAATTAATTAATCACCTTAGGAAAAAAATCACCTAGCTTAAGTGATGTCAATGGAGAATTAGATCAGGAAGAGTATAAAGGGAGGAATTCGACCTAATTCCTCATTCTGTTATGATTTGATGTTGAGATAGTTTCCAGAGGAGGAGGAAATCAACCCCCTTGTTGTTTGGTGGATTTTTGGAGGAAACCACCACCATTGATCAGTTTCGGTGTTGCTCGTCACACCCTAGCCTATTGGAGATACCATCCAGGTATTTCACCGTGCTATTCAGGAGATCCAGTTTGCAGTGATTGTAGCTCAACCAGTGAGGGCGCAAGGGTTAGACAAAGGGTTTTGTATAACTACACGAGACAGAGGATTATCTTGCAGATTCCTTCCGACCCAGTTGAGAGCTAGCCAGGGCGCTTCTTTTGAGCCACCAATCATCAGTTTCTGACGATGGAATCTCTCAGGGCGTAGCAGACAGCCAGATAGTATGCAACTCTTAAGGAAGTGCATTTGGGGTTCCAGGGGTTATTCCAGATCAGATCTGAGGAAACCCTTCCAACCCATTACAGAGGAGACCAGGACGATCATTTTGAGACATACATTGTCAGATTTCGCCGGTGGGATCACTAGGGCGCACTCACACAGCCTAAGAGGTGTGCAAACCCCCAAGGGGTGACATTCAAAGCTTTAGAGGACGGATCTTTAGTCTGACAGTTACCCGGAGCGGCCTAGAGGGTAGGGCGCTCACTTTGGGACAGTTTCCAGTCCATTCTGACGAGTATAGCCATCAGGGCAAGTTTTCCAATATCTGCAGCAGTTCCCGTGAGCTTCCGGAACTGCATTTTGGCGATCTATCCGTGCATGCACAGATCTGTCTTCATCTTTTGATCACGGGTATTTCATGTTAGTTGCTTTGTATTCCAGTGACGATCCATGAGATCTAACTGATGACTAGTTAACTGCTTCCAACATATTATTGTATTTCTTGCTTTTTCCTCATAATACATATTAGTGAGATGTGTTGTCCTTCCTTTCGCATGCGTCATATATACTACTAAAACAATAAATGAATGAAACAAACATGCGAAAATCACCAAGCATGTTAAAACATTAACTCAAACGCATTCAAAACCCCCCTAGAGTATCAGATTCGAGTGATAAAAAGTAGTTCAGTAGTAGATATCCAGATCAGCTGGATCAAGGATATTTCAGTGGTATCAGAGCCTTCTTCCTGCCAACCTGTGAAGAAGTGCTTCTCATGACCCCATGATTCCGGGAACATGTGAAGAATACCCAGAGGGTCGAGGACAGCGTAGGGACGAGTACATTCAGTACCGTAGAGGTCATAGCAGAGATAGGAGAGATAGAAACCGAAGGGATTACACTCCCTTCCACACTCAGTTAGATACAAAGCCAGAGTTAGAGGACAAAGAGCATATCAGTTTGGACACAGAGGCCGAGATAGAGAGGAATATGGGTGACAGGCGTGAGACACCCGAGGGCAGGGGGAAAGGCCTCGAGACACATGTTGACAGTATGCAGGCCATGTTGAATGACCTAGGTAGACGACAGAGGGACATGATGAATGCCATACAACATATGGCTATCAATACATAGATGATCCACCATAGCATGAGTAGTGAGCACTATAGGTGCCAACGCCGCAGGAGGAGCGAGTGGTTGAGGACACCAGGGAGGTGGGGCCAGTGGCTCCAGTGGATCTTAGGGCAGAGCCAGTCCACACCCTTCACCAGGCCGAGCCTACACATTGTCTGGGAGGATTCCCCGACCTTTATACTCACAGTTCTAGGGAGGACAACCATTGGGACAACCATTGGGATAGCCAGGGCCGGTGGGAGGACAGCCGGGTCAGGGACAGGTGGTGCCACATGATCCATTCAGGGAGGACAGGAGAGACAACTTGGCATTGGGACCAAAGTTCCATGCAGACATGAATTTGATGGACTACTGTTCGATCAGATATCGAAACAGACCTCGGGAGGCACAGAGAGGCAATGGGCAAACTCACAACATGGATTTCATCAAGAAAGTGTGAAAGCTGAACATTCCTACTTTCGACGGATCATCGCGATGCTCAGCTCAGGCATGGGTCCAAAAGCTTGACACATATTTCAAGCTTAACCCGATGACAGAGTCGAAAGCTATTAGCTTCGCCACCTTGCACTTGGAGGGGAGGCCCACGAGTGGTGGTACCATGGGTTGGTGACCTTGGGTCACAACCACATTACTTCATATTTGGAGTTCACTGAGAGGTTGATGGAGAGGTTTGATAGGTGAGACCCAGAGCTCCACTTCAGGGACCTTACATAGTTGAGACATACCAGATCAGTTGAGGCCTTCATCACAGAGTTCTAGCGGAAGGCAGTGGCCGTATCAGATATATCAGAGCATAGATTGGTGATGCTGTTCACCGAGGCGTTGAAAGAGCCATTGAGGGGTTGGGTGAAGGCTTTCAAGCCTCACACCTTACAGGAGGCCATTGTGCGCATGAGAGACATGGGGGACTCAATGCTGAAACGCAAAACCTTTACCAAACCCTTTGTACGATAGAGAGACAAGGATCAGAAAAATCCTCAAAGGGAATCGAAGGGTAAAACCAAGTTGGATGATGGCACGAGACGAGAGTTGATGAGGAAGAAGCTTTGCTTCTCTTGCAGAGACCCTTAGGTCCCAGGGCATAGATGCATGGGAAAGGGACAAATTCACTACATTGAGGTGGAATCAAGCAGTGAGGAGGAGGATGAGGATATTGGGGCACAGGCAGGCAGTGATTCAGAGGATGAGACCACACATGAGCCAGAGCAGCAACCGAAGAAACCTCAGATACCGGTAGGGGCGCAACCCAAGGAGGAGACAAAGCCTCGTAGAGAGGTGAAAGGGGGAACCATAGCGACCCTTTCCGGAGTACCCATGTACAACACTCTCAGGCTCAAGGGCCTTGTACAGGGGCAATGCATGACCGCTTTAGTTGATGGTGGGGCCACCCACAATTTCATAGATGCGTCCTTAGTAGCCAGGAGGGGGCTACACACTGAGGAGTTTGAGGGTTTCCACATGGCAGTGGAAGATGAATACACGATGACATGTTTGGACATGATCTCAGACCTAGAGGTCAAACTAGGCAACTACACCCTGATAGATATTTTCTGTGGTTGGCAATAACATGTGCTTGATCTCCTAGGGTTTTAAGCTAGCAATTTCATAATTTTGGAAAAATGAAAAGTAAATGTACTATAACCATTCAAAGTAAAGAAGAATTGCAGAAATTCACTTACATCCACCAAGAATAATTTAGCAATTAGCCTAGTTGAAGACCTTCCACCAAGAAAATGCCAAAAAAACACACCAAATTTAGCCTCCTCCAAGAAGTGTACCTAAAATTTCAGCCAATAACCTTTGAAAAGGGTGCAAATTTCAGACACTCACTTGTGTGAGTGAAAGAATGATGAAAAAATACAAGGGGAAAATCCCCTATTTATACGGTGAAAATGACCTTTAATTACAAAATTAGGTTAAAAAGGCCGGGCGAGTTTACATGAGAAAATCCAATTTTACACAAAATTATCCAATAAAACCCTAATTTTATTTTTTTAGGGTGACGTCATACCCGTCCTAGTGTGACATTAGCCTCTTTGCTGGAACGCTAGCCCTCCAAGTGAAACGTTGGGGCTCAAAACCCCTCAGGAACTGCCACACGTGCCAACCCAAATCGTCTTCAAGCTGGACACCTCAACTGAGTGAGGTCAAGGCTCAGAATGATGATGTCAAGGGCCTTCAAGGGCCAACATCATGGTGGGAGGGCAAGACCCCCCTTGGTCCAGGCCTGCCAGACTGTCTCTGGTGGAACGTCCTCCTATTTCTCCGGTGCACGCCTCTGGTATATGTCTGCCCCTGGCTGGGGTCCCAACATCTGTCTGGTGGGCTTTTAGCCTTATGGAGGTCTGAGCTAATCATCTCCCCATGTGTACCTGTCCGTCAGTCATGGTCCTGCAACAACAAGTACTCCCTCCATGGGTTCATAAGTCACAGGGATCATAGCAATGTCAATCACATCTAATAATCAAGTTATCTAAACATGTGCATAAAACCCCCCTTTCACAGACAAGTGCTCAAAGACGTTATGCTATTCTACAAGCCAGGTTTGGAGAGGGTTTCAGGACGTCCTATTGGGCTAATTCTCCCTAGATGTGGGATGTTTCCAAGTGAAGACCAATCTAGTTCATGTAAGTGGATGAGATGGTATGGGGATGTTTGGGCAATGGGTGCAGTGATGATAGGGAAATGTATGGCTTACCTGTGGGTGCCTTTGAAGAGTGTTATGAACATAAATATACATATAAAATAGATATTCATAACATAATAATTAATTAATAAATAATAACTATTAATAATGAAAGGACATGTCTCAAAGGACATGACTATTGGTTAAGGGCACCTCTGCGTGGGTATATAAACGAGTCCTCATTCTCAATTGTATACCATCTCATCTATTCATATTTTATACATTATTCCTACATGGATTACTTTGTTATATTCCAAGTATTTTGGATAATTCTTGTGTGAGCGAACTTTGTTCGTCTCATTTGGTATCAGAGCTTTGTTTTTTTGGTCCCGCCCTTTGGCCAGTCTCTTTTTCAGACCTTGTCTGAACCGACTTTTGGCCAACCCCATCGTTTCAGAGTTTCTCTTAGAAATTTGGTCTTTGACCACCAACTAGGCCTTTGGCCATTCAAATTTTTAAAGTTCTTAGGAACTTTGGCCTTCGACCAATTCAGTTCTTTGGCCATATAAAACTCAGGATTTTGTTGAAGAACATTTCGCTGCCAAGAAATCAAGAACAATTTATATATCAAAAATTCTGTTATAAAAAGAACCCTAATTATTAAAAAAAAATAAAAAAATAAAAAAATTTCAAAGTTCCATTAAAGAACCAAAAAAAAGGGTTAAAAAGAAAATAAAGAAGTCTCTAAGTTTAGACGGTATCTCTATAGTGGTGGAATTTGAAATATAATTGGTATATTGAAAATAGAGTTTATCCATTGAAATCGTGGCTACCATTACAAGGGATTTACAGAAGAATAGTTTAGAAAACATCTGCAAATAGTTGACGAAACATCCGCCAGTTGATCCATAAATTGAATAGTGTGGGAACGATTCATAGACGGAACCAGGAATTGCACATGTTCTCTTCTCTTGATTAACCAAGTCGACGGTATTATTAATCAAAAATCTGGTGGATGCAAATAGTAACCCGAGAAACGTCAATCAAAAGGTTGCGACTAGTCACTACAATTGCACATTAATTCTGGCAAACACGGATTAAGGACTACAATTTCAGATATATTATTAAAAGACTAATTGAGACCGTCTCTAAAATCATTCCGGTCAAGTGTTAGTCGATTATCGTGACTGTAGAAGCATACGGTTGGGACAACTCTATAATAAAGATTGCCTCCGATAAGCAAAACCATTATAGAATTTGTGTTGCCCAAAACCACAACAATTTCGTGTATTTTTTTCTGGGCACGAGTACCTGCCATATTAAGTCCGGTGGTCGCAGGAATTAAACCCTAACTAACTAGGTTTCCGTGGTAAAGAAATTCGAAGGGTATAGGCCTGTTATCAAGCGTTGAAATAATTTGAATGCCACGATTGTCAATAGTGATGGTTGAAGCAATATTTTACCAACCCGACTGTCCTTAACCATAAATGAATTGAGTTCCGACCAATTAGTGCATCAATTCAGATACTTATGCTGCTCGGTATAAATAAACATTGACTCGACCACACATATGTCACGGCCGTAGTTGCTGTTCATCCCAAGCGTGGATTGTGGGAAAGTTTAAACTCCATTCGAGCTTTATTATTGCTTAGTGAGATACGGGTGCGTCAAATAGTTTTCCATCATGACCACTCATACATGTTTAATTTGATTAGTTACCAAACTATATATAAGAGACAAAAAAAATTGCATGCCATAAAGTGTTATATAAGGCGGTACTTATTCAAGTCGAATTTTAAAAAGAAGGAAGGAAGGAGCTTCGTAAGTTTCATAAGGGAGCTTTTTAAGTATATTCTTTTTTAAAGATTTTAATATTCCAAGGGAAGAAAAAGGGAAATTATAAACCCTTTTGTATAAAAGTACAACAAAAAACAACTTTATAAAGTGAAAGGTGGCACAAATAAACCCCTTTTTCCCTTTCTATATAAAAAAAAGGGTAATAAAAGTTTTTTTTAAAAAGAAGGTTGTAAGAAGAGATTAAAAGGTTTTCAATTCCCTTTGGAAAAAAAGAGTTATAAACACCAAGGGTATTACATTAAAAATCAAAGTATTATTTACCATAAATTTGCAACGAAAAACAAAATGGAGTCTAAAATGATGAATGAAAGATTTTCTTATGAAGGATGTCGCATTTCAACTTACGGGTTGTTTACATTAAAGGGGATTATTCAAGGAAGAGAGGTTAACATCGTTATTAGCATGACCCAGGATGATAATTCTATTAATATTAATTTGGCGAATCAATTATTTATTTCGGAGCATAACATAAGTGAAAAGACATATTTTTTGCAAGAGACAATATGAAATTAATGACCTGCAAGTAACAATTGATGATTATGAATATATATCTCAATTCAATGTTACAACTATGTTTCAAGAAGAGATTGACATCATTCTCGGGTTACATTGGTTATTTACATTAAAGGGGATTATTCAAGGAAGAGAGGTTAACATCGTTATTAGCATGACGCAGGATGATAATTCTATTAATATTGCTTTGGCGAATCAATTATTTATTTCGGAGCATAACATAAGTGAAAAGATAAATATTTTTTGCAAGAGACAATATGAAATTAAAGACTTGCAAGTAACAATTGATGATTATGAATATATATCTCAATTCAATGTTACAACTATGTTTCAAGAAGAGATTGACACCATTCTTGGGTTACATTGGTTAACAAAACTAGGTACCTTCATTTTAAACATATAAAAAAAGTTTGTGACTTTTCCCTATAAAAAGAAGATGACAACTCTTCAAGACATTACTATGAGGTCAAAATCGATAACACCTTCATCAAAAGACTCTAAAGATATCTCGAAGGTGATCCTTCCAGATAATCAGAACTCGATATCAAAGATGCAAAAAGAATATGATGAAGTTATTGTTGATAAAAACCAAGAAATATCTCGCTTAAAAAATCATAGTGAAAAACTTCTTACTCAAATTAAGAAGTCAAGGGATACAAAACAATGTGTCCAGGAGTTGGAGCAAGAGAATCAAGATCTCGGGAAGAAATTATCAGGAAAGGATGAAGAAGCTTCTCGTTTGAAGAACCTTAATCAAAATTTGCTTGAACTAATTAAAAAGATGAAAGATGAAAAGCTAGAGAATCGAAATATTATAAATAAAATCGGCAAATCAGAAGATGAAGAAGAACTTTCACGCCTAAGGGTTCATAATCAGAATTTACTAACACAAATTAAAAAGTTGAAGCGTGATAAGAAGACTTTACAAGAAAAGCTAGATCGCAAAACATCATTAGTCGATAAGAAAACAATGACAGACCCAATCCAACCTTACAACTCAAAAGGAGGAAAATCCAGCTGATGTAAAAAGGCCTTCAAATGTCAAAGGATAAACAATACAGGGGTATGAAGAAAACTCAATTACAAAAGTTAATCAAGAAAAAGCTACAAGTATATGAAGTAAAGATCAAGTTGCGAGGATGCCTTATCGACATCCTAATCACAAAAATCGATACTTCAGCGAATCAATGTATCAACAAAAACAAATAACCGCTATGTCGAAGGATATTACTTCCACTACAAGTGCGGGTCAAAATAGAAGCTATCAGGGGAGTAGAAATGTATCAAGTTCTTTCCAAGAACCCTATAAAAACTCAAATCCGCAGAAGATCGAATTAGGTTGGGCAGACTCCTTTACAATTCGACAGTTCTGCTCAATGCTTAGAAGATCCTATCGTCTCAGGTCCTCAACGATTACTAACTCAATAATGAAGAATCATGAGACAATAATTATAAGCTAGAGCAAGAGATAAGTCTTCCATAAAGTATGCTTTGAGGACAAAGCATTTTTAAGGGGAATGCAATGTTATGAACATAAATATACATATAAAATAGATATTCATAACATAATAATTAATTAATAAAAAATAACTATTAATAATGAAAAGACTTGTCTCAAAGGACATGACTATTGGTTAAGGGCACCCTTGTGTGGGTATATAAACGAGCCTTCATTCTCAATTGTATACCATTTCATCTATTCATATTTTATACATTATTCCTATATGGATTACTTTGTTATATTCCAAGTATTTTTGATAATTCTTGTGTGAGCGAACTTGGTTCATCTCAAAGAGGGTGAGCTGCACCTTGTCATGGATGCAAATGTTTCCAAGCCCATTCAATGCCTTTTTACTTTTTTATCTTATTGCTTTTTCTTTCAAGAGAATAGCTGGGGGACACTGCCCTAGCGTGGTGACAACATTACCCACAATCATTTCACGGAGATGAGAAGGCTGGCGCGTGATGAGACCCCCTTTCTCTTGCCTATGCCACCAAGAGCCACTACCCTGACGTGGTGACCAGTTGAATGGTAGTGTCATACTGCTACATGCCCATGGACCTAATAGGCTGGCTCGTGATGAGACCCCCTATCCTCCAACTAGGTCTTGAGTTTATTATTTAATGGGTCCCTCCATTTCTTGCTGAGAAGCCTTTTACTGCTTTCTCGGGGATCCTTGGGCGAAGCATTTGAAGGTTTTATTCTTTTGGCTTTTATCTTTTGCCAGCTACTTTTACCCTCTGGGCCTTTAGCCCCTTCTTCCCACAAGGCAAGGTACAACCCTTTGCTAGCTTGGCAAACCCAATGTTCGAACGAATGTAGGGGATAGATGAGAGGGAAGAAGATGAAAAGTGATAAGTATGGTGGGAATGGACGATGGCCTTTCATGAACCCACCCAGTGGCAACTCACTCCTAAGGGAACCAACTTGCTAGGGCATCCTGTCATCCCACCCCAAGCGTGGACAAGTCAAAAGGCATAAAGTCCAAGCACACGTCATGAAGTAAAAGATAATTAAATGCACATATTCAAATGTTTTGAGAATCAGAGTGACACATACCATGATACCCAGACTCATTACTTCATGGAGCAAGACCCACTACTACTGTAGGACTAGGTCGATGGGATGGATGCTGCTGCTGCTGACAGGATGGAGGCGCTGAAGAAGAACGATGGGCCCTCTAGGGCTAGGCTCAAGTCAATATGGCTCTCGGTACTCCATGTCTAGGACCCTTGGGCCTCGAAACATAATCTCCTTAGTTATCCCTAGGCTATGGGATAACAGTTACCTTTGATGAGGATGCAACTTTCAGTAGATCGAGACATAATAATTCAGATGAGATTCATGATGAGGTGCCCGATGCTCCCAGAGTTACAGATATAGATGCAGGTGATGATGTTGTACTAGAAGATCATGACATGGAAGTGTTAGAATATGAAATAGTGTGCTCGTTTTACCATTGACAATACACTTGTCACCCAACCATAGGCCGAAGCCACCCTCCAAGCACCTTGACCTTGACAGAGAAGAATACTAGTAGCAATCAATAGCCAAGCAAGGCTAATGCACCAAGCAAGAATAGAAACCAAAGTTGATCAGATAGTCCCACCCAGAAACTGGCGCAACACCTTCCCCAGAAACTTTCGCACAAAACTGCCAACTGTAGTGCGCACAACTGGCTTTCTGCAATTATGAGAATGTGAATAATGAGAACTGGCGCCCTGTATTTATAGTGGTTCTGGCAGACTTACTGGGGCCGACTTCTCCTTCTGGGTACTAATTAATTCATATTAATTATATTTCTGCAGCGGACATCTCGTCTAGGGTTTCCTTTACTTCTTTGCTTCCGTCTGGAATATTCTAATCTCGTCATAGGTCACAATAGAGGTTCATACCTCCCGAAGCTACCATAATATTAACACTCCCTCCTAGCTAGGGAGGTATGGTCTTGAGCACAAACAAACCATTCAACTGGTAGTATTACGAGCACCGTCATTATTATCCAACTGGATAATCTCCTATGACAACTGGTACAATATCAATTGATAGAACACAACTGTGTCTATCCACGGTAGTACACAACTACTCAAACCGTGACACATAGTTACAAATAGTGGAACATATCCACCATAGTAGTATATCTCTATTGTCTGGAGATAGGCAGTCTCCATAACAATCATCTGATGACAACCTGCACATAAAATATTGTTAAAATAAACTGAACCATCTAGGCCAATCTTTCACTCACATCTGTGAGATCTGAAAGAATATCTGCCCTCAGTATAGAACATTAACAATGGGCTATTTGCCCTATTCTTCTCAAACAAGGAAGAATGATTGTTTCTGATTTTTGAGCCATGGACCATTCCTTACCCTGGGCCATTCTTCCTACACTAATCAAGGTGCACCCTGGAGAGAATGTATAGACCCTAAGGAATGTCTGTCCCTGATTGCTGAGCCTAGACCATTCCCCACCCTGGGCCATTCTTCCTACACTAATCAAAGTGCACCCTGGAGAGAATGTATAAACCCTAAGGAATGAATGTCCGGACCATTTCCTCTATTAACCACAAGAGGAAAAGACTGTCCTGTATCAACCTCCAAAACAAACCATTCCTCATGTTAACCACAATGAGAAGTAACTGTCCGGCGAGGCGGGCCAGTCTTCTTGAGTAACCCTCAAGAAGAGAGACTGCCCTAGACCACTCCCCATGTTAACCACAATGGGAAGTCGCTGTCTATGATACATCAACAATCTGGACCACTCCCCATGTTAACCACAATGGGAAATTGTTGTCCGTCAGAAATCTCAATCCACTTTCTGAACATGAAAGAATCTATCCAATCTGAACTATTTTTCAATCACAAAGATAAATGTTTCCATAATATTTTTCAACAATATTTTCAATAATATTTTTAGTGCTCCCTCCTAACCTGGAGAGTCTTCCCTTTCAACTAAGGGAGTTATTTCCACAATCCCCATCTTCTCTCGGAAATATGTAAACTTTATTCTGGATAGAGGTTTTGTTAGAATGTCCGCTGTCTGCTCGTCAGTGGGGATATACTCGAGCTTTACCTCTCCTTCCTGGACTTTATCTCGAATAAAGTAGTATTTGATCTCAATGTGTTTCGACCTT
>SNQJ01S0052900.1:16161-27919 GCA_010110895.2 Picea sitchensis | reverse complement strand
GACATATTTCACTTTTGACTTAAAACTCCTAAGTCAAAGTGAAATTAGAATCATAAAGTAAAGTACAAGGGTAATAGTCTTCCCCCTTTGTGCTTAGAGACTCATAAGTACATGGGGACCACTTTCCAAGGCACCCAAATCTCAACAGAATGATGTTTGGGATGTGGTTATGAGACCGAAAGAGAAGACAGTGGTAAGTTCCAAGTGGATTTACAAGACAAAGCGTTCAACAGATGGAAGTATCGAGAAGTACAAGGAAATGTTTGTGGCACATGGCTTCTCCCAGAAAGAAGGAATAGATTATGAGGAGACATTTGCTCCTGTGGCGAGATACACTTCGATTAGAGCTATACTTGCGATAGATGCAATGATGAAGTGGAAGGTGCATCAGTTGGACGTGAAGACACCTTTTCTAAATGGTGTAATAGAAGAGGAAGTGTATGTGGAGCAGCCACAAGGTTTCGAGACACATGTGTGCAGATTGAAGAAAGCCTTGTATGGATTAAAGCAAGCACCCAGAGCATGGTATGGTAGAATTGACAGCTCCGTGATGAGCTTGGGCTTTACCAAAAGTAAAGTAGATTTCAACCTGTACTTCAAGGTTGTGGATGGTGGATCAGTGATACTACTGTTATATGTGGATGACCTGTTTCTAACAAGAGACGAGAAGCTTATCACTGAAAGTAAGAGGAAGCTTGCTACATGGCTCGAGATGAAAGACCTGGGTATGATGCATTATTTCTTAAGGTCTGGAGGTATGGCAGAGACCGAGTGAAACTTTTCTTAATCAAGGAAAATATGCTGTTGAGATTCTGAAGAGATTCATAATGATGGATTGTTAGGCCATGCCTACACCGATGGTGACAAATCTAAATTTATTGAGTGACACATCTTCAAAGACAATGGATGCCACCATGTATAAACAGATGATTGGTTCGTTGATGTACTTAACGAACACAAGGCCAGATATATGTTTTGCAGTGAACACATTGAGTCAGTATATGGTTGAGCCGAGAAGTGTTCACTTGGTTGCAGCAAAACATGTGATGAGGTACCTGAAGTGTACAATTGATTATGGACTCAGATACGCTTAAGATCATGAGATAAGCCTACAAGGATTTACTGATTCAGATTGGGCCAATAGTGTTGCAAACCGGAAGAGTACATCTGGATGTTGCTTCAGTATGGGATCAACTATGATCTCATGGTTCGGTAGGAAGCAAACTAGTGTGGCGCTCAATACGGTTGAGACAGAGTATATATATGCTTGTTCAACTAGCAACGAAGCAGTGTGGCTTCGTCAACTGCTTACATGATTGTTTGATCTCGAGTTAGAGGCGGCTTCTATCTGGTGTGACAACTTGAGTTGTGTGAAGTTGACAGAGAACCCAGTGTTCCATGACAAGTCCAAGCACATCGAGATCAAGTACCATTACATCAGAGATATGGTACAGAGGGGAACAATGAAGCTCCAGTATGTCGTTACAGATGAGTAGATAGCTGACGTGTTGACCAAGCCTCTGTCGAGAGTGAAGTTTGTGTACTTTAGAGACAAGCTAGGTGTGGTTCAGAAGGACGTCCCTAGTAAGAGGGAGTGATGAGTTACAGATGCAATTCCAGGGCAGCAACTTCAGCATGTGATAATAGCAGTGGGTAGTCATTCACGGGAACGTTAGGACTACTCCAATGAAAAAGTCTGGTACGTCGAGTTACTGCTACTCTAGTGAAAATGTCTGGTACGCAGAGGGATACTCCAGTGAAAAACTCTGGTATGCCGAGTTACTGCTACTCCAGTGAAAAAGTCTGGTACGCAGGTTGCTACTCCAGTGAAATACTCTGGTATGCACGTTACTGACTGTGGCACTAGTGAGCATGACCTCGCACAAGGTGAATAGATGCCATGCCTTCAGGGCTGGTTAGTTACCTGACTTTTCAAGCTGGTGGGCCAACCTGTGTGGTTGGAGGTGTTTCCTAGCCTTGGGCTAGATGGGTAGTGTGTGTGCACTACATCGCCTAATCCTTGTGATTAGATGCCTCGTCATTGTGGATCAGTTGCTTGGTGTGCCAACCAGAGGTTACTAGTTCCTTGTGGACTAGATGCTAAATTTTGTGTGAGCTGGCGAGTTATTAGTTCTTTACGAACTGGATGTCAGATTCTGTGTGAGCTGACGAGTTACTAGTTCCTTGCGAACTAGATGGTAGATTCTGTGTGAGATGGTGAGTTAAAGCCCCTTGATGACATAAAGCCCGGATGGATGATGAGACCCTGGATGACGTGGTTACAAAACTTCTTCAATATAGATTCGTGGAAATTCAACAAGTCAATGGTCAAGTGTATAGAAGAGAGAAGTAGTCGTGACTATCGTGCCAGAAGTATACCTTCCTTGCTAAGAGGGAGTGTTGAAGTTTGAGTAGCTTTGGAAGATATTCTTATAGTATTCATGTTGTATTAGACCAAGACAAAACCTTAAAGAATAATATTATATTTTACTTGTTAAGTCGACCCTATTGTGCCTTTGTAAAAGTCGACCCTATTGTGCCTTGACTAAAAGTCAATTGTAAATTAGAAGGGTAAAGTGTACAAGTTGGCCCTGACCTATTTCTGGGTGGCTCAACTTGTCTTTATAAGAGGCTAGGTGCCTGACTTGTAGAACATAACAACAAGCTCTCTCACACAAGAAAAGTGCGCAAGTCTGAGGAGGAGATGCAACTACAGAGGAAGGGTGTTCTGGTGAAGGGTTTTGGTTATCTGTTGAAGGACTATCTTGGTCTAGTGGTGTGCTACCCTATTCTGGTTAGGGTTTCTGGTTTATCTTCTATTTGGTGAGATCTCTCTTGAGAGAAACATTGTACTTGTTGAAGAATCTATATTGAAGAAGCTTTGCTAGGTTTTCTCCCCCAAGAGGGTTTCCTAGGATAAATCTTGTGTATACTGTGGATGTCTTTCTTTCAGTGATCCTTATGCATGCAGTTATTGTTTTAATAGTCTAAAGTTAAAGGAAACTGAACACACTTAACTACTTAAGAGAAAATTTTAACACATACTAGTACTTCTTGGATGTTCCAAAGGATGAAAATTTTCTCTTAGCAGTATGTCAAGTTTCTCTGTTGCATTTTTTTGTTCTTACGGGGGGGAAATCAAGGTCTACACGGAAGCTGAATTGATTTTGATACTCAAGGTTTCCAAGTGGTTGAAAAATGACCAATATTTATTGAAGGGATAAGAATCAGATTTCCTGATTTGAAGCAAATTGACTCTGTTTTGAAATCAGACTATCACTGCATCTGAGGAGAGAGAAACAAGAAAAAAATGTCGGGAAATGATTTGTGGTCCTATGAACAAAGGGACAGTCTGATGGATTTATAGATGTAATAAATCAATGGTTAATTTGGTATTCAGAACAAAAGAGTAATCGGGTATGAAAATGTGTGCACCATTGTCTTGATGTGGTGAATTACTGCCTCAAAACTTCGATTCTAATTGAACAATGTTATTAAGAGTCATCAATGCTTATGTCACTTTATATGTTAAAGATGTGACCAATATAATGATAGATGCTGTAGTTGCTAGAATATAATGACCAATGTTAACTTGTGTATATTAATATACATCAAATGTTAGGTGCGGATAAAGGCGATGTTAGATGGGGATGCATTCCCGAGTGTTGACCACCTAGGTGTCAACGTCATGTACCATGAAGACATGTACCTTGTGCCATGACAAGATTGAAGACCTATGGCTCAACAAGGCAATTCTGCCCACAAAACTTCTATTTTTCTCTCTTCTTCTCCACGGAATGCTCGCTCCCCTGCGTGGGAAAGTTTTGTAATGTAACATGTTAAGCATGGATCAAGTTTTGTAATGTTTTGGTTGTCTAGGAATTTATCATTAGGGAAGTCCTTTCATCGAGTGTTTTTTTTCCTTGGGTAATTAACTTTGCTTTTCAGTGCTTTTAATTACTTAAGTTTTTCACTCAATAATCCTCCAAAGTAGTGAAAGGTGTTCTAATGATCGAGCCCAGTAGGTGACTAAGGTTTAGAAGTGTTGTAAATGACAATGTTAGACATCTCCTAGAGTCTCGCGGAATTCTGTTAGGTTTTGATAGGTATTTTTAATAATTAAAATTTCCCGTTAATTGGAAATTTTTAATTATTTTTTATGTAAAATGTAAAATTTCGGTCCTTGAAGATTTTGTATAGGGGTATGGGTGCTTATATCAAATGGCTTATGACCCCCTACACCTTTGGGCCAATTTTCAACTCATTTGGACAAGTTTTGCTAGGTCAATGTCCATAAGGAGTCTAAGTCAGTAAAAAATCAGCAAATAATTGGCTAAAGTAAAAATGCCAAATTTTGTAAAAAAGTCTAAAGTCATGAAAAAGGAGGAGCAAATGTTTCCTAAGGTGATTCCTAAGTTAGAAAGTGGTAATCCACTAAGAAAGCCCCCCCTGCAAGTCAAGTGTTGACGAATTCATGTGTTTCCCTAGCAAGAAGGGCGCCGCCCCTTTTCTTGGTCATTTAGAAAATGTGAAAGCAAAGGTTAGGGAGGGCCCCACACCTTGGGCGCCCCCCTTGGAGCCTAGAGGGAGGCTTTAACACTAGTAAGGGGGTTCCAACCCCCTCAAAACTTACTCCCTCTCTCATGGTGCGCCCCCCTTGGAGTGGGCCTCCCTCTTTTGTGAATGACACTTGGAGAACATGCAAGGGGGGTCTCCTCTCCCTCTTTCCCTTAAAAGCAACCCACCTCTCCTCATTTTGGGATGGAACTCTCATTGTATCTTCATGCTGACCAAATTTCTCCTCACTCTCTCTTGCTCTCCCACTCTAGTTTTCTCTTGTAATCTTCCTGCAAATTTGCAGCTACATTTTGGATAATAAAAATCAAGCTTTGGAGGATCTCTTGGTGTTCTCTTGATGTTCTTTCATGGTGTTTTTATTGTAGTAAATTTGCTGCATTTTTCTGTACATTTTCTTGCTTACATGACCCCAAGAAAAGTGTTTTGCTGGGGATAGATTTGTGATATTTTTGTCAGAAGTCTTTGTGGGTTTTTCTTTTTGTGTTTGGAAAGTGTTTTGCAAACCATTGTGAAGATATCACCTTCTTGCCTCATTGTGTAGCAAGAATTTCTACATTTGCGGGTTACCAAGGGCTTGGAGGAGTGGATTCTAAGTCTGGATACCCACTTGTCCAACCATAAAAACACCATTTTATTTTCTGATTTCATTTCTAGCTTTAATCTCTTCATTTTCCACATCTATTCATCTTTAATCTTGTAAATCTAATCATTTCCAAGTTCAGATTTTTACTCAGAATTTTTTTGTTTTATATACTAACAAAGACTAACTTGTTCCAAGTTCATTTTTGGCATTTTCCAGCATAGATAGCTTGCTGTTTTATGCAGGTTTTCACTAGGTTAAGGGGAGGTGCTGCCCATCTTTGCCCACAAAGAGCTCAATAAATCATCCAAGTGTTGTGGTGCAAAACCCCTTCACTCCTCTTTCTTTCTAAAGCATTGTAAGCAGCCTAAGAGAGTCTCTTGGGCTTGCATTCTTCATCCATCTTTGTACTTATAAATTTGTAAATTATTTCAAGTATTTAGGTGTCCACATCTTACATGAGAGTGGCTTTTCCACCCTTGCAATACCGTGCTGGGTAGAATAGATGTTTTATTTTTGATTCTTGCATAAGTTGTTTGCCCACCTTGGCCACAAAATCGGTAGGCTTGTCCTCCACATTGTGCGAAAGTTGCGAGGCTTTAAAACTTGTTTTAATTTTTTCCACCTTTGTCCTTGAGGCAAAGTTGTGTGGCTAGATAGCTTATTTCCTCTTTCTAAGTTATTTTATTTTTATTTTTCCCCACACCTTGCATGTGAGTGGCTTTTCCACCCTTGCAATATCGTGTTGGCTAGAGTTATAATTCTCAATTTTTGTGCAATTAAATAAACATTGCCCCACCATTTGCCTTGTATTCCCTTCCGTTGCTGCTTTGTGGATCTTGGGTGACAAGAAAGGGAAAAGGATTGTGTGGCTAGTATAATTAGGCAGCCAACTCTTTTATTGTTTAACCACTAAAAAGAGGTGACTGTGGAGGCTACTTGGGGTTGAATCTAGGGACGGTTTCGTGGCACTACGTGTCCTCCTTGTTGAGTGCCCAACATCTTGGATTTGACCTGTGGAGCTAGGGGAGAACCTTGTTGTTCTCTTGTTGAGCACCCAACACTTCCTCTTGGTTAAAGGATAGGGAACTTGGTGTAGTCACATAGTTTAAGATTCTTGCAATTCACATCTAATTACCCTAAGTTAAAGAGAGACCTTAAAATTTACTAAAAGCAACCTACTCACATTGCAAAACATTTACTTTTCAATTCTTTCATTTCCATTTTCATGCAATTTACTTTCAAGTACTTAAATTTCATTCATCCTCAACAAGTTCTTTACATGTGAATATTTACTTGTCAAAGCATTCTTTACTTGATATATTCTTTATTCTTTGAGAAATAATTGTCTTAAGTGTAATGTCATTTTTATTGTTTAATTCATTGTGTAGATATTCCATACTTTATTTCAAGTTGTAGAGATATCTTTTACTGTGCATATCTCAATAAGTGAAATTTGGTAATCATTAGGTATTGGTCTATTTGTTATCTTGTAAAAGAAAGGATTTGCTTGTCATTAAGAGAATTGCATCGTGCATTGTTGCTTGTACATAGGGTTGGGTCTCCTTAATCCATAAATTAATTAACTCCTAGAACTCAAATAAATCTTTCACATAGTTTAATAGGGTCTACACCCCTTGGCATCCCTAGGAGTGGGCCTAGACGGAAGGAGTCTAGATTGAGGTGACAGTGGGTCTAGAATCAGGTTTGTGCCTCCAAGGACACACCAAGTGGGTTGGAGACTTCTCCACGTTTGTAGGTGTGTATAAGGTGGCTACATTGAGGGTAGGGGACATGCTACCTACGCTACCCATGCCCCAGGGATGCGGGTACTCCCAGGGGGACATTTCCCCATGTCCCTTTTTTTGTGGGGGGGAGGCAACAATGAGACACAATAGGGAACACCCCCCTCAAAAAATGAGATGCTCTCGTTATCCCTTTTTAGTGAAATCCCCTTTTTTGAACCAACCCCACTCCCTGCCCACCTTATAAATCACTGGTAATATTAAATTCTTATAGTAAAAGTTGATATTCTCCTTTATCTTTCCTTTCTACCCTTTTACTTAATTTTTTAACAATACCATAATTTTCTAGGATGTTTGAGAGTGGTTCCAACCTCATCGGACTTCATAGGGAGAAAGTAGAATCTCATATCCCATTCAGAATTCAATAGACTTAAAAGTTTTCAGGATTGGCACGATTACAACGTTTCCATTGGATTCTATCATGTATGAGGGTATGGGATTGGCATTTAATCAAGAGCACCAAGCCCTCTATGTACCCCGATGTTGGTGGTGTTGATTGTTGAACTCCTTTGTCATGATTTTAGCAAAAATTTACCCTTCACTCAAGCCAAAATCACTGATTAAGAATGCTAATATTTTTCTACCATATTTTAAGGTTTGGATTAGGCAGTTTCATCAAAATCGGACGGTGTTGACTAATGTCCCTAGAGGATCTAGGTAGAGGCAAAGGCTAGACGGGAAGGGAGAGGGTGATACTGATGATACGGATCCCAATATAAGTGATGGTTTTGATGATACATAGTTATTTGTTGTAGCATGATGTTTTTGGACTCTAGAGGCCATTTAGAGCCTTGATTTCTATGTATTTTATTTCAGATATGTATTGTGATTTGCACTCGGTGCCATTTTTCTATATTCATGCTTAGTACTTGTAGGCTACATACATGAGCAAACTTTTCCTATTTGGTGTCTAATGGTTTGGATATATATATATATATATATATATATATTATTTTGCATATTTTATGTACTTTTTAGAAGATTGGTTCACCAGCTGGTTGTCTCCATACTGGTCAGACCTCGAACTATTTGGATTCTGATAACTATGGTTACATGTAATGATGGATGTTATTGATGCATTGCTATGTATAAGATTTCAATGAATTATGTTTCAGTTTTCATACATTTTAACTTATATTTCTTAGTATTTTGGGCGGGGTTCCCTATGTTGGAGACCCAGCGTCCCCTTGGACATTCCCCTGAATTTGGGGGGTCCTTCCACATGTCCCCCAGATGCATTTTCCCTCTCTTGTGTCCATGCGTTTTGAAAACTTGGTGGAACATTGGGTAAAAGTAAATGTAAATATAACTTAGACTAGTTAAGGTAAATACTAAATAAGGTGAAAATTTAATTAAGTCAAATAGTTGTTAAGACACTCCCCTATGTCATGAAAGTTGTATCAAATAAACATCTTGCAAAATGCATTTTCTCTGTATTTAATATTTTATAACAGTTTTTAGGTGGTTATGCTATCTAACCAACCAAGTGTGCTATAAATATATCACCTATTGTGATTTATTGGGTGTGAGAGATGTATGGCTGCAGCATTCATATTAGAGAATTTTATTCACTGTCCAGCATTGTATGTGTAAATGTGTTCATCCTAATTTATTTCTTATGTGCAGTCCAGATATTTCTGTTATGACTAGATTGTTCTCATTTTAGCCAATTCTGAGTTTAAAGCTGCAGATCCATTTTCAGTTGATCATATCTGTGAATACTGTGAATCGCTACAAGGACAAGTAGATATTATTTCATGATAAGAGTTTATGCTTCTGAAATTTTCTCTCTGATCCATTTCAAGATTCTGAGAACTATTATTCAGCACTAGAAAATTTTAACACTGCTATCTTTTGTTCTGGCATTTTTCCTATTATAGAACATAGTGCTACTTTTCAGAAGCCAGCCAGTATTCTACAGAGCCTACTGGCCGAAGCAACTCAGAGCCAGACACATCTTGCTTTTTGTGTGATAGCTTTGGGATTGACTGAGAGGTTCAAGTTAAAGTTTTAAGGTAGTAATTTGCCACAGCATTGCATAACCTGTTTGTGTTCTCATTTTTGCAGATCCTTATAGATTGTAGTGGGGAGGGAGAAGAAAAGAATCCAGAGACGGCATTCTCAAACAAAAAGACAGCCCTGCTACAACTTGTGGAGCAGAATCCTGTTCAGAAGACCCTTATCTTCTGCAACAAGGTCTCAATTTCTGCTAGATATATGAAGGTTTTCTCTGCACTAAGTTTTTGAAAGCTTTTCTTGACATACTGTCTGAGTTTACTTTGGTCACAGATTGAAACATGCAGGAAGGTGGAGAACATCCTAAAACGGTTTGATCGAAAAGGCACAAAGATCTATGTCCTTCCATTCCATTCAGCTGTATCACAAGAATGTCGCATTTCAAGTTTAGAGCATTTCCTTGATTCCCAATCTGAAAAGTCTTTATTTCTCATTTGCACCGACAGGTATTAGTGTCTTCTCCTGTTTGAACTGATCATCTATTCAGTTCAGTTCATTTCAAAATGCTTAGTATTTTCTGTACCAATTTTTGGGTGTCACTATTAATGCAGAACCTTATATCTAAACTATACATGTTCTTTGTCTGCAGAGCTTCTCGAGGCCTTGACCTAATTAATGTGGACCATGTGGTGCTTTTTGATTTTCCTCGTGATC
The DNA here is from genome assembly GCA_010110895.2 of Picea sitchensis. NCBI lineage: Eukaryota > Viridiplantae > Streptophyta > Pinopsida > Pinales > Pinaceae > Picea > Picea sitchensis. The sequence goes on along the minus strand of SNQJ01S0052900.1, from coordinate 18,286 downwards.
CAAGCGAATATGTGCGTCGAGTTGGAAGGACAGCTCGTGGAGCAGGTGGCAGAGGGAAGGCTTTTATCTTTGTTGTAGGTAAACAGGTCTCACTGGCCCTTCGAATCATTGACAGAAATGAGAAAGGTCACCCTTTACATGCTTTGCCTGACTCATAATTGCAAGGGGCAACTACTAGATATATATCTTGAAGTAAAATGTTTTTGGAGCAACCTGCTGGAGCTTTTAAGGTCAAGATACAGATCTTGTAAGAAGATCTCAACATAAAAGGGAATCTTGTATGGAAACGGAGAGCATGAGCTGAAATCGTTTATATTCCTGTGCAAATCTCTTTCTATGCATAATTAGACATGAGGTGGCATATTTTTAGCAACCCAAGGCCATCCAATTTTTGAATAAAGCTGCAATTTTTCCTTTCTTACAACCTGACTCTGATATTTTGTATTAATCTTAAACTGGAGAAGGGGTTCATCCTCCATTTGAATTGAGAATCTCATTTCTTTTCTCTTTTTGTAGCCATATTGAAAATTATGCTTTGCATGGAGATATCCATTTTGCAGGGAAGAATGCATAATGTGACCACACAAATCAGCACCTTAGCTCAAAGTCCCAAAGATGAGTGCTAGCTTCGTGGAACTTGGGATGTTGGCCACTGTCACCTCACTAACTCTCCCCTGCACTTTTGTAACGTACCCAGCCACCGAGGCTGGGCCACCTCACGCAAAATTACGAATTTTGATACCATTAAATTAAATAATAAATTCTGCATATGAACAGAGTTAAGCAGAAATAATAATAGCATGCATGCAACAATATCAATTCATATATAGAATTTAACAACAAAGATTCCATGACAAAAAACTCATAATTGCACACAGTGATTGAAATAAGCACATGAATGATACTTATCTCAGAAAATAAACACCAACTACATGCAGACCTTCCACGTTCCTCCTAACCTTAGACTGCATTGCTCATAACTCTCAGCAGTGGGTCACCTCCGAGATGGGGCTAAATTCCACCTGGGTAAAGGGTTTCTAACCAGGCTAAGGTTTCTTTAACAACATACAAACTCAGACGCAGGTGCCAACTCAAACTAACATCCTACAGTCTCTCATTACCCAGAAGCCTATCCCACTCCAGGAAGTGTGCCCCATTCTCTGCTCAACAATCCTTCGGTTGCCCCACTTCCCTTCTGAGGCTTCAACATTAGGCCGAAAATGAAGTCTCAGAGCCCTGTAGTTGCAGTTTGGCACCTGGGAAAATCCATTTCCAACAGTTCTCTCACTTGGAGAGAATGCTCACGGCCCTGACAACTCGCTTCTTCAGTTCAACTCCATAGCTAACCAATACAGGTACAGGTTCCCGTGGTAGTCCAGTACCGTAAGGTACCCTCCACAACTGCCTCCGTGAAGGAATAATCCCCCTTCGCACTATTTCCACAAATATATATATATATATATATATTATGCTTGTGTATTTTAAGACACTTGGCACCCAAGGGACTCCCTTTTCCCTACTTTAGAACTTAGGATATATTCATATCCATTACTTTAGCTTTAAGGAATATTAATATAATATTCCATTGGGATTAAACCCCCTAGCTTAGCCCCTTCCTAGACTTTTAGCCCCCTTTCCTTACTTAGTGGAGTTTAGCCCCCCATAGTCTTTTACATGGTCGGTCTGCAGCAATGATGTGTTTTCATTAATATTTGCATGTGATTACATATTACAATGATGGCTCACTGACCAATTAACATCTGGCTCTCCAACCTAATAACCACACAGGTACTTCGGCATCAATACATAGACAATCATTTTGTGTGGCTTTTGTTTTCTCTCTCTTCTTCATGTCTAGGATGTATATGTTGTTCGGTTTTCTTGTTGCAGTTGCAACCAATCTTCCTGAGTTATTTTCTCTGATTTTACATTTTCGGGAGTCAAACGTAAAAGTGTATCCTTGATCACACATTTTACTAACACTGAGTAGATTATGCTTCAAGTCTTCAACCAATAGGACATTCTTTGCTTTTACATTTTTTCTTCCAAGTTCTACTGCACCTTCTCCAAGTATTTTGGCAGATGAGTCATCTCCAAATGCAACATTGCCACCCTTTCTCTTTCA